>MU228215.1:420552-442835 GCA_018584345.1 Thuja plicata
ATTTTTTATCTCTTGGAGATATAACATGTAAGATGCCACCCATGTTTCCTACTAATTTTTCACCTTATCCTTTTGAGATATTTTGTTAAATAATTTGTATGAAGCCCCTGATAAGTGTTGAACTAAATTTTTTAAAGAAGATTCTAATTTCTCCATAGATTTTCTTTCATTGGTTGTTGTTTATTTTTGGTTTCAACATATAAGTTTGTTGTTGAATATTTAAGTATAAAAATTAACCGAATCTGCTAGCATTACCAAAACATAGAAAGTATGTTTAATGATGAGAAAATTGAGATATTCAAATCTAACCTTTATTTGATGAAAAGAACCTTGCATAAATCTAGTAAAAATAAAGAATGGTTTCTAAACTACTACATGAAACTACATATAAGAACATCAACTAACCCAATAATTCATGAGCTCATTCATACATTATGAAGCCTTCATTTTATCTCTTTGAATTTTGCAACAACATCTCCAAACAGGAGTAGAATGGTAACAATAAACTTCTAACAAGTCACAATATACCTGAACTATGAACATAATCAAAAGTATGGATTCTCCTTGACTGAATACACTTTCAATAAAGAAAGAAAGTCTCTCTAGTGCTCTAACTAATCCTAAGGAAGACTCCAGCATATTAGAACTTAAATCGATCAGGTTTCCACAATCCATTGAATTTAGAGTTGAATTTCTGGCTTAGATTGTGTATGTTTTTAGCATCAACGTTTCGGATCACACTCCGTGATCCATCATCAGGATATAAGAGAAAAGAGCAATAAGGAAATGTAAAATAAGATGCAGATAGGGCCTCTCTTAAAAGATAAAGGAAGGGTTGGGGTGAGAAAGAAGGCACGAAAAAAAAGGGGGAAAAAGGGGGGAACAGACAACCAAAGAGAAAAAAAGGAACAAAAGTAATAATAAAAATGATAATAATAAAAATAATAATAATATATATATATATATATATATATATATTAGAACTTAGTAAACCACCAATGGTTGTCAAAGATTTGCACTCAATTGGACTCAGTAAAACACCTGTTGGACCTAGAAGTGATCAGAGGTAGGAGATTTAAGAAAACCTTGGATTAAGGGTTTAAAAGTGCTAAATTTGGGGATTTTGGGGTTCTCCATAGAATAAAACCTATTCCTTTGAGGTTTGTTCATTTTTAGACATTATTAAGGATTGATGAAGGTTTAGAGTCTTTGGACTGCAATGAGTCTATGGTTGCTTTATTATTTGTGGTCTTTTTAAGCACTTTTGAAGCCATAGTGTGTATATAGTCACACCTGGTCTAAAAGATTCCATAGAAAACCGACTGTAGAAAGCCAATTGCCCTAGTTTTATGTCAAAAATGGTCTATAGATGACTGTCACACAATTTATTTTGGATTTCTCCACCAAATGATCTCAGACCGGTTGCAATTAAAAGCTATGACTCCAGGTAGACTTCCTATGGAGTTAGATTTGACATTCCAATCCACATGAAGTTAGAAGAAAATAAATACTAGTAAAAAAAATGTTAAAAATGTGCCGACAAATACCAAATACATGATGCGCTAGCACATTGCTCACGGGCCCTAAGTAGGTAACCAATAAAATAATGCCAAACAAATGCAGAGTAAGGAAATACTTATAGGCAGTCCTCCTTTTACACCAAATCACAGTGGAAACAACTTGCAGGTAGGCGGTCCTCCTTTTATCCCAAACCTTAGTGGAAACCCTCGTAGGCAGGCAGTCCTCCTTTTACTCTCACCAAATAAAACTTCAAACAATCGCAGGCTCTAGCTCCTTTGCGCTCCCAACTTAAAACCAAAATTCAAAATCTTTTTTAGGCTCCAGCTCCTTCGTGCTCCCAACTTAAAACCAAACAATGAAATGAGATGCTAAATATTTTTTCTTTTTAAAGTTATTCCCATGTTGGTCAAAATTGTGACCTACATGGTATTGGTCAAAATTTTGACTAACACGGGCATGGATTAAAACAAAAAGAAGTTTTCCTTCTATAACTCGACCAACCTAAATATTTTTAATTGATGGTCAAAATGATTGGTAGAAAAATGAGGTCAAATGTAGTAGTGTATATGCATGAACATAGGAAAAAATAATAGTGCCAGTAAAGAGTAAATAGCAGACAAAGTGCATTTCAAGTTTTGACCAACAAATGCACTAATACAATCATGTTAGTGGGTGTCACGATCCCATGCTCGAACCTGACAAACATTATTTCCTTCTTAAAGCATGGAGTTAAGATAGAGTTTGTGCTTAGGTCGGATCTTCAAGCCAAAGATGTACACACTTGTCAGTATCAACAAAATTAGACAAGCAATGTTTTCAGCCATTCTGACAAGAAACTACCCAACATTTATAGGGTAACAAAATGAGGGAAAGATAAACTTCAGAGATCTTTTAGAGGATACGGGTAGTGATTCAAACAGAGGATGAACAAACAATCAAAGTAGAAACCCCAAGTTTAACTTAAGTGCTAGACAATAGTAACTTCAGATAAAGCAACAAATAAATAGGTAATGATGGGAAAACTACAAATAGAGGAGCTTAAAGTTTATGCTAATAGTTCATCTTCTAAACAGATGTTGACAAACTTCAGTTAAGCCAACCTAAACCCAAAATATTGACAAGTATGTGGAAGCATAAAAAAAACCAAACAACATGAGTAAAGTGGAACAACAAGTTCAAAGGTAAGGAGAGGAAAACTAGTATAACTTATCTCAAGTTAGGCTCGAGATGCCCAAAATCATTACCCAAAGTTATGGAGAGTCAAAGACTGAGCCACAAATCGACAGAGAAGCTCCAAGATCAACAAAGCCAAGTTTTAGTTCAATAGCCCAAGCCTTAGTACAACAAAGCAAAACCTCAAAAATCTCCAGCACCATCATAGTCTATTCATCTCCACTACTAGGGTTTCAAGTTTTTCATTTTGCTAATCAACTATTCGAGAGGTTCCAATAACTGATGCAAAACACAAACAAACCTTTTGAAGTCCATAGTACATGCAACAGTGAATGCCCTTCAAGACTGTAGTGGTCAACAACATAACCCTGGGATTCTCATCCTCCCAATTGATATATCAAAACATGTGTCGTTGGGGTTGCAATAGAAATGATATTTGTATGTCATATTTTAAATATTATGCATCAAAACCGATTGCTAGGGGCAAAATAGAATATGTTAGTTGCCTAGGTGATTTTCATATTTGTGACATTGTATCCACTTAATCATAGATCAAGGCATGTCTTATGCCTAAGATTTAGGGTTTAGCTTGATTGAAGGGGTGTTTTTGGAGGGAGACATAATTTTTGAATTGGCTTGAGGGGCCACTTTTGTATATATTTAGTTTTGATAGGCAATTTTAAGAGTTTAGATATTGGTGCAAAATAGTGTTAAAGTGAAGTTTTTATTCCTTGGCATGTTTTTTGCATCATAATATGTATCCCATTACAGATTGTTGAGATAATAGAGTTGGTGTTTGAAATATTTTATTATTTCTAAGTGTTTTAGTTCAATCCTATTCTTCATTTCTGCATTTAGTGTTTAAGTATTTATAGAGCAAAGATAGTTAATTGTTGAAATTCGTTTGAGCTATTTTCATATAACCTATTTTCATAAAATGTATGTCTATTGAATTTTTATTTCTTGTGGTTGCTACCCTTTCAATTAGAGATATATGTTAGCCTATATGTGGTGCAGGAGCACACCTAGGCTAACCTCTAAGTTGTAATAATGTTGGCTTGTACTGGACATTAACCAAGTCAAGATAGGATAGTTTGTTTTTGGAAATTAGAAGGTCATTGCTATGTAGGATAAGTGTGTTATTCATTAGGACTAAGGTTAGAACAATATCCTTTGTTAGTAGTTTTCCAATCTATTAGGCTTAGTTGCTAAATGTGTGATTGGAGTCATGAATGTGTCCTAAACTCTTGAATGTGGAAAAGAAGATGCTTTAAGGAATTTAATAATCTTGGATCCTTGAATTGAAGAGGTTAGAGGTCCTAAAATGTAGGGAGGAGGCATAATAGAGAAGATGCCAAAAGTTGCTAAATTGTTGTCATGACAACATTTGCAATAATTACAAATGTTGCATGCAACATTGGTTACATTCGATTCTCCTTGAAACTAGAAGTGGGGAATCGACCAAAAAGGCCTAGAATGGTGGAAGAAGTCATCTAATGTATGGAGAGAATTGAATCAAAGAGTTAGTCACTCATTGCAACAAGTGTGAAGTTGAATAGAGCTCTGCAATTCTGGATTTCTGAGAATCCCGGGCATTTCTTTCTGACAATCACATTTTATGGATTGGGAGCTTGAATCTAATGGTTTTTTTAGTGCATAGGATAGTTAGAGGAACTTTTCATTTAGTGAGTTAGTTTATTGGAGGTAGTATACAGTCATAGCTAAATTGTTTTGTAACTAGAGAGTTCACTGGTCCTGTCCTGACCAGTCAGTCAAGTCATGGCTTTCCCTTGAATTATAACCATGGGAAACACCTAAGGGTAGATGGAAATGTTAGGGGAGTCAATGGTGTACATATGTGTAGAGTTAGGAGTCTTAGAAACTTGAGCTTCTATTTTTAGATCCAAGCCCTAGGCAAGCATACACTATCTGGTTAGTGGTTTGGAAGTGAACAAGTGAGCATTCATGTGTAGGGGAAGAAAGAAATGTATGGTCCAAGTACATTTCCAATTAGGGTTTAGTGTTACCTTGACATGCTAGGAGGGTTGAGTCCATACCAATCAGTGAAGTCAAGTTTTGAGCAAGTTTTGCATAGTGTTGCAAACTATCCTAGAATTTAGCCCTATTAGCCATATTGGACCTAGTTTGTAGGAACCCCATGTACGGATGACTTAGGGGTTTGAGAATTTTAAAAAAAAATTGTAAAAGGATAAAGGGTATCTAGATATGGTCTTATAATTTGAATTTCTTTGGAAAAGTTTTGAAAGAAGTGAGAAAAACACATTGTTAAGGGCTACAAGGAAGTAAGCCAAATTAGGCCTTTTGAAGAGAAAAAGTTAGACTCGACTGAAAATGGATATGAGAACCATCAAGATGGATTTAGATGTGATCATATGCATTTTCTACAAGGTGATGGATGCCCCTAAAATTGAATCAATAATGCAGAGTGAAATTTGGCACTTAGACCTTTCTAAGTGTAAGTAGGAGAAGTGGAGAAGTGAAGTGACTATAGGGTGTTAGTCTTTCAAAGGTGAAGCACAAAGTGGAGAATCTTAGAGGAGATTACAATTAGGACTTAGTTAATTATCTAAGCCTAATAAGGACCTAGAGGAGATTAGGATCCTTGGAGAAGGTAAATAAGATCTTCTTAGTAGATTGTGCAAGCAAGCCATTTGGAACACTTACATCATATTGGTATCAGAGCTTGATTAAAGATCAGGCTTTTGGTGGATGTTTCAGCCTACTGAATTATTTGGAGAGAACACACCTAGAATTTCAGAGAAAGACAAATCCATGTTGACTAATGCTGAGTTAGCCAAAAAGGTAGAAGAGCAAGAAGAAGACAACAAGTTTTTAAGAGAAAGGTTGTCTCAAATGGAGCAACTCTTGGGAGAAGTCCAAGACAAAGATGAGAAGGTGAATGATAAGATAGACCAGAAAGAAGAAGAAGAAGCAAGGGATAAAGGAGTGGATTTAGAAGAGGAAGCTCCAACCCCTGACCCTGTCAGTGACCAAGAACCCTTCTTAAAGGCTTTAAGTGGTAAAGCTTTGGTGGGTGTGCCACTATTTAGTGGACAAATGGATCCAGATTTAGTTGTGGATTAGATAGACAACATAGAGAACCATTTTGAATGTGATGGTATCATAGAGGCCCAAAAATTAAGTGTGGCCAGGTCAAGATTGAGAGATTTAGCTCTCACATGGTGGAAGTTTGTTCAAACTAGAAGAGAGAAAGAAGGAAAGAGTCCTATAGCCACATGGAAGGGCATGGTGACTAATATGAAGCAGACCTATTTCCCTAATGATTATGAAGTTGAACTACATAGGAGGAGACATAATCTTAGACAAAAAGACTTTGATGTCCAAGACTACATCGAAGAGTTCCAAAAGTTGTTCTTAAGGTCATAAGTGGTTGAAGATGAAAGCATCGAGCTAGATAGGTATTTGAATGGACACAAATGGTCTATTTAGGAAGACATGAGTCTTGTAAACTTAAAAACCATTCACTAATTCTATCAAATGGCCTTGAAGATAGAGGAGAAAGGCAAAAGGAGGAAAGAACAAAGTTCTAAAGGAAGAGGTAGAGGAAGAGATAGGAGAGGAAAAAGAGGTGGCTATGGTGGAAGGAGTTCAGAATCAAGGACACAAGGAGAAGTCAAATACAATGAGTAGAAAGAATAAAGTTATAGTAGAGGTGGTAGAGGAAGGAACTCCAATTTCAGAGGTAGAAGTGGTGGACAAGGAAGAGGCAACTACTTTGCCAACATGAAATGTTATCATTGCAAGAAAATGGGAAACCTTGCCTATAGGTGTCCAGAGAAGGGTAGTACTTCTCAAGGAGGTAGCAAGAGGACTAATCTGGTCCAAGAGGATAGAGATACAAATGATAAACACCTTGAGGTGCCATTAAATTTAGAGGAAGGTGAGAACCTCATGATGAGGAGAATATTAATCAAGGAGCCAATTGAAAGGAGGTCTTTGTTTAGAATCAAATGTAAGGTGATGGGTAAAGTATGTAGGGTTATCATAGCCTCAGGGTCTACTGATAATATTGTATCAGAGGAGGCAATTAGAAAACTAAACATGAAAAGGATACCTCACACTCATCCCTACAAGGTAACATGGTTCAATTCTTGGGACAACATGTTTTCATGAATGAGAATGCATGGGTCGAGTTCTCTATAGGGAGATATAAGGACAAGGTGCTATGTGATGTGTTGCCCATGGATTCATGTCACTTGCTCCTAGGCAGGCCATGGAAATTTGACTGCCAATCTATCTATGATGGAGTGAAGAACGTACTCCTATACTTTCAAGAAGAATAACATGACTTTCAAAATTCAGTCATTGTTAGAAGATGTAGAAGTGAAGACAACTGCTCCTAATGTGCTAATGGTGAGTGAGAAAGAGTTCTTGGAAGCCATGGAGGAAGAAGAAGGAGCATTAATGTTGAAGCCCAAGCAATTTGAAGACAAAGCGGTGAAGAGGACAAAGCTGCCACAAGAGATACAAGAAATGTTGCAGAAGTATGAAGGTATTGTAAGTGATGGACAACCATCAACCTTACCCCCTATAAGACCCATAATCCATAAGATTGACCTTATTCCTGGAGTTACCCTACCCAATAAGGCAGCCTACAAGATGAACCCTCAACATAATAAGGAAATAGCTAGGCAAATTCAAGAGTTACTAGAACAAGGTCTTATAAGGAAGAGTATTAGTCCTTGTGTTGTACCCACAGTCCTAGCCCCTAATAAAAGAGGTACTTGGAGATTATGTACTAACTCTAGAGCCATTAATAGGATCACTATCTGATATAGGTTCCCTATCCCTAGGATTGAAGACTTGATGGATTATCTAGGAGGTGCAAGGTACTTCACAAAGATAGACTTAAAAAGTGGATATCACTAGATAAGGGTGAATGAAGGAGATGAGTGGAAGACAGCCTTCAAGACTACTAAAGGGCTGTATGAATGGCTAGTTATGACATAAGGCCTATCAAATGCCCCATCAAATTTTATGAGGTTGATGAATGAAGTACTCAAGGATCACATTGGCAAGTTTGTAGTGGTATACTTGGATGATATACTCATCTTTAGTAAGACAAGAGAGGAACACATCAAGCATGTGGAATGAGTACTTAAGAATCTACAGTAAGAGAAGCTCATGATCAACTTGGAAAAGTGTGAGTTCATCAAGATAGAGCTAGTCTACCAGGGATTTTTTCTGTCTCATGGTAATCTAAAAATGGACAAGAGTAAAGTGGAAGCCATCATGAATTGGCCTACTCCAAGGAAAGCAACAGAGGTAAGAATTTTTCATGGCCTTGCTCAATATTATAGGAAGTTCATAAAGAAATTTAGTGCTATTTGTGCTCATATGTTGGACACAATCAAAGGAGGGATGAAGACCAAGTTCATATGGGATCAACAAGATGATAAGAGCTTTGAGTTACTAAAAGAAAAGATTGCTACCCAACTAGTGTTAGTCTTGCCAAGCTTTGAGAAGCTTTTCACAATTGAATGTGATGTAAGCAACATAGATATTGGAGTTGTCCTAAGCCTAGAGGGTAGGCCAGTAGCATTTCATTTAGAGAAGTTGAGTGAAGCAAAGAAGAAGTATTATTCTTATGATCTGGAGTTGTATGCATTAGTTCAAGCTTTGAGAAAGTGGAGGCACTATTTGTTTCCCAAGGAGTTCATTGTTTATTCAGACAATCAAGCTTTAATTTTTCTGAATTCTCAAGAGAAGTTGAGCCACAAGCACATGAAATTGGTGGAATATCTGCAAGCTTACACCTTTAACATCAAACACAAGAAAGGTGTCCTCAAAATAGTTGCAGATGGATTGTCAAGAAGAGCTCTTACCATCCAAGAGATTTAGCTGAAGAGCATGGGAATAGATCACTTCAAGGATCTATATGCTGAAGATGAGGATTTTGTAGACTTTTACAAGGTATGTGCTGAATACAAGAACCCTTTCCATAGTGAGTATGCTGAATATAATTTGCAAAGTAACCTTTTTTTTAAGGGAAATCAGATATGAGTCCTTAGAGGCTCTATTAGGGATAATATGATACAAGAAAAGCACAATGGTGCATTTAGTGGTCACTTTGGAATCACTAAGACACAAGAACTAGTTCAAAGATTCTAATATTGGCCGAGAATGAACATTGATGTTAAGAGGTATGTGGAGAATTGCATTGTATGTCAGAGAGCCAAGGGCACTTCTTCCAATTTTGGTCTTTACCAACCACTACCTATTCCCACTAGGCCTTGGGATTGCTTGAGCATGGATTTTGTAGTTGAGTTACCCAAAACAAGACACTGCATGGATAGTATTTATGTAGTTGTGGATAGGTTTAGTAAAATGGCTCACTTTGTGCCATGCAAGACCACTATTGATGCCAGCCAAATAGCCTCTCTCTTCTTCAAAGAGATAGTAAGAATCCATGGACTACCTAAGAGCATTGTGTTTGATAGAGACACCAAATTTATGAGTCATTTTTGGAAGACTCTTTGGCAAAGATTAGGCACTAATTTATCCTTTGGATCTTCCTACCTCCACAAACTAATGGTCAGACCAAAGTGGTGAATAGAAGCCTTAGAAATATACTAAGGTGCTTGAAAAAAGAGTACGAACAACAATGGGATCAATTGATTGGACAGGCTGAGTATGCCTACAATGACACCATCAATAGGTGAACATGGAAGAGCCCTTTTGAGATAGTGTATGGATTACACCCTAGAGGAGTCAATGAGTTGAGAGACTTGAAGGATGGAGTGAAAGAAAGTGGATATGGAGATGAATTTTCTTATGCCATCCAAGAGATACATGATATAGTCCGAAAAACTCTGACAGAGAACACCTTGAAACATAAGGCAAAGATTGATGAAAGTAGAAGAACAGTTCAGTTCAATATGGGTGACATGGTCATGGTGCATCTTAACAAATCCATACTTTAGAAGGGATTCCCTAAAAATTTTCAAATGAGAAGGATAGGCCCTTGTCCTATCTTGGCTATGTATGGTTAAAATGCATTCAAAGTTGAGCTCCTAGAAGATAGTGGACTATCACCTATTTTCAATATTGCAAACTTATTCCATTGCAAAGGACCATAGAAAGACATGGATCAGAGTCTCCAAGAAGTAATCAAATATGTGGAAGAGTTACAATTACCCTCTTCTACAGTCAAAGGAGTTGACAACATACTGGATACAAGAGTATACAAGAAGACTAGACCAAAAGAGTACAAGGAGAACTTGATCAAAAGGCATGATCAAACCAATGCTAATGTAGTATGGGTCAAATAATTAGAGTTAAAGAAGATGGGGAGTGATCCAAGCATCCTCAATCCAAGGGTGGATTGATCTTTTTGTTTTGGGGAGGATGGTGCAGGAGCACACCTAGGCTAACCTCTAAGTTGTAATAATTTTGGCTTGTACTTGACATTGGCCAAGTCAAGATAGGATAGTTTGTTTTTGGAACTTAGAAGGTCATTTATATGTAGGCTAAGTGAGTTATTCATTAGGACTAAGGTCACAACAATAGCCTTTGTTTGTAGTTTTTCAACCTATTAGGCTTTGTTGCTAAATGTGGGATTGGAGTCATGAATGTGTCCTAAACTCTTGAATGTTGAAATAGAGATACTTTGAGGCCTTTAATGATCTTGGATCCTTGAATTGAAGAGGTTAGATGTCCTAAAATGTAGGGAGGAAGTATAATAGAGAAGATGCCAAAATTTGCTAAATTGTTGTCATGACAACATTTGCAATAATTGCAAATATTGCATGCAACATTGGGTACATTGGATTCTCCTTGAAACTAGGAGTGGGTAATCGACCAACAAGGCCTAGAATGGTGGAAGAAGGCATATAATGTATGGAGAGACTCAAATCAAATAGTTATTCAATCATTGTACCAAGTGTGAAGTTGAGTAAAGCTCTGCAATTCTTATTTTCTGAGAATCCTGAGCATTTCTTTGTGACAGTCACATTTTATGGATTGAGAGATTGAATATAATGGTTGTTTTGCATGCATACGATAGTTAGAGGCACTTTTAACTCAGTGAGTTAGTTAATTGGAGGTAGTATACAGTCATACCTAAATTGTTTTGTAACTAGAGAGTTCAGTAGTCCTATCCTGACCAGCCACTCAAGTCATGGCTCCCCCATGAAATCTAACCATGGGAAACACCTAAGGGTAGATGTAAATATTAGAGGAGTCAGTGGTGTACATATGTTTAGAGTTAGGAGTCTTATAAAGTTGAGCTGCTATTTTTAGATCCAAGCCCTAGCCGAGCATGCACTATCTAGTTAGTGGTTTGGAAGTGAAACAGTGAGTATTCATGTGTAGGGGAAGAAAAAAATGTATGATCCAAGTACATTTGTAGTTAGGGTTTAGTGTTACCTTGATATGATAGGAGGGTCGAGTCCATAAAAATTAGTGAAGTCAAGTTTTGAGCAAGTTTTACATAGTGTTGTAGACTGTCCTAGAATTTAGGCCTATTGGACCTAGTTTGTAGTAACCCCATGGATGGATGACTTAGGGGTTTGAGACCTAAAAAATACTTTGTAAAAGGATAAAAGGTACTTTTTTATGGTCTTAGAATTTGAACTTATTTGGAAAAGTTTTGAAAGAAGTGAGAAAAACACACTGTCAAGGGCTACAATGGAGCAAGCCAAATTAGGCCTTTTGAAGACAAAAAGTTAGACTCGACTGAAAATGGATATGAGAACCATAAAGATGGATTCAAATGTGATCATATACAATGTCTACAAGGTGAAGGATGCCCCTACAATTGAATCAAGAATATAGAGTGAAATTTGGTACTTAGACCTTTCTAAGTGTAAGTAGGAGAAGTGGAGAAGTGAAGTGACTATAGGGTGTTAGTATTTCAAAGGTGAAGCACAAAGTGGAGACTCTTAGAGGAGAGTAGGATTAGGAATTAGTTAATTATCTAAGCCTAATAAGGACCTAGAGGAGATTAGGATCCTTGGAGAAGGTAAATAAGATCTTCTTAGTAGATTGTGCAAGCAAGCCATTTGGAACACTTACATCAATATGTTGAATAGAGAGAGTTCCCTACCTCAAACTTATTTTTCTATATTAGATTCAAAATTGTTCATTTTCTAGTCAATCTGAAATCAATTTGGTGTATCAAATCCTTTTAGTTTTATTCAATTTCTTGAGTTTTCCTTTTCCCTTTTCCCTTAAAAAGAAAATTTAGTTTCTAGGTGATAAATCAGATTCAAAGCAACCGGCCTAGAATTTGGAGACTCCTTTCTAATGAGAGACTCCTTTCACGTACTTGACAGTGCTCCTCCTCTAGAATTTCTCCTAGCCATCTTCATAATCCATAGTTGTTGTAGGTCAGATCCTTTCAACCTCTACCCCACAAGAAATCCCTAAGGATGCAAAATCTTTCTCTAATACTAATTGATGCATCTAATGAGAAAATGACAGATCAACCTTCAAGTGTGATCAGTGAATTAGTCATAATGGACCTGCAACATGCAGTGTCATGTGCAATTCATACATGCCTAATTAGATCAGAAGTATCTTAGAAAACCTAGCCAAGCTATTCTATATAATATTATGAAACTGTCTTATCACATAGGAACCAGTCCATAAGCTTAAATCAAAATTACAATCATCGGTCAACCTAGTAAAGAACACATTTTCCAAGAATAAGAAAATATGTTACAACAATTAGGTCAAGACCCAAAACAACTGGATCAACCTCCAATAAAAATAATAAGAGACGTGATCATACAAATAAGTCAACCTCAAACATAACACCAAGTTGACACAACTGCGCTCGGAAAAGGCAGCTAGAAGATTGGGAAAAAGATTGAAAACCCAACATCTGATCAGTAACATGAAGAACGGTACAGACCCACAAATAAACAACAATAACTCTAACATGATGAATCCAAATGAGGTGTGATCATAGGAAATGATACTAGCATAAAGATAAGAACACAACTATGACTACAACCTACAAGAACAAGTATAGATCTATCACCAACATAAACATGAGACTGAAAGCAAAAAGACTAATAATTGAAAGGAAATATTTTTGGTTGACACAAGATTGCTTAAATCCCAAGATGCTCTTCAATCACAAAATTTGGAGGAAGAATAAATTGTTTGTAAGATACTTAGATCCCTACCTCCTACTTACAATCAAAATGTTTCTACGATTGAAGAGATCGGGACCATGGAACCAATAGTACCTAGAGACACATTGGTTGGTAAGTTATCTATTAGAATTGAGGGACACTGAGGATGGGGGTAAATGAGTGTTCTCACACTTTTGACTTTATTAAATTTATTGCACAACCATAAACCAAATATAATTGAAAGTACACAAAATAAACATAATCAAAGCATCCATAACATTACGAAACACTAATTTTTATCATGGAAACCCAGTTAATAGGAAAAACATGGCGGGAATGGAACCCACAAGTAATTACTTCTGTAGAAATATGTACCCTATTAAATACTTGAGTACATAGGAGAATTCATATGTATTCATGCTTACAACCTGGAGCTCACTACTCAGATTACAACATATAGAGGCTCAGTGCCATACATAATGATAGGATTACGATTCAACATAAATGAACAAAGAGTTAGCATCAACTATGCTTGAACACTTCCAAGTAAATGTAATGTAAATATTCTTATCTGATAGTTGAACCTCTTATCATTGATCCATCAGACATACAAAACATATATTTTATCTTATTCAACCATTGCATATATAAATCACCTCAAAAACTTGAGCTTATATATTGATAAGAAAATATAATAATTGCATCAGTCAGTCTCAAGAGTAATATCAATAATGTGTGAAGTGTCAGCCAGATTCAACCTCAAAAACATGTTCCTAACCTCTAACAGTGACATATATATCATCATGTATGTCATATCTAACAATGACAGAGATATCATCATGTATGTAAGAGATTTCATCATGAAGGATCTGAAGATGTATGAGGGAGGCACCAAGGTTGAATAATAACAACTTCTCTACACGGAAAAACACAATGATATTGCACTTATCTTGTATTGGATAGTATGGTTTATACTATCTTGACAGTGAGTATTCACCAGCACCATTTGGTCCTATGATAGTTGAGGAAACAAGAGAAAGAAAAGATCACACATAGAATATGATTGAGATATCATATACTCTTGTTGACCTGGAGTTTAATGATCTTAAAGGATGTGATACAACAAAACACATGTGGGGTAAGATTAAATTGGTAGATGGTGGAGATCATCATGTTCATAAGGCAAAATTTTAAAGTTTGAGAGGCTAATTTGAGTCTATGAGAATGAAATAAGGTGAAAATATTACATAAAATAGTGCAAGACTAAAGGAAAATATGAACGTTATCAGAGGTGTTTGAGGACAGATGGATGAAGAAGATGTATCAAGAAAAATATTGAGGAAATCATTACCTATGTGTGCCATCTGAGTATCAGCAATACAAGAACTAAGATCCATTCCTCATATGACTATTAAACACTCGATGCTACTATTGGTAAGTTGATTTCTTTTGATCTTATTGATTTTCATAATAGTTTACCTGCTCCTGCTAGGATTGATTCTGCATTTAAATCATCTTTAAAGATTGGAAGTTCTAGGGAGTCTAGACCTAGTGATGGTTATGCAAGTAGTGCAAGTGAAAGATTCTATAGTTGCAAAAGTGATTTTGAAAAAATATATGCTAAAGATAAATCAAATGAAAGAGAGTTTGAAGCTCCACATTCTAGACCACTACAAAGAGGTAAAGGCAAGAATCGAGGTAAGCTACCTTTGATATTTTTTTAATATAACAAGATTGGTCATATTAAGTTTCTAGATGCCCTGAGAATGAGAATGATGAGAATAAAGACAACCCGATGATAACAAAAGAGAAAATAGATTCTAGAGATTCTGAGATTTCAAGATCAAAGGTAAGAAGTTATTTCATATTGCTAATGAAGGAATAACCGATGATGATAGAGATGATGATAACGGTGAAGAAGTTGTATATGCTTCTATCAAGGATAATTCTGATGATGAAAAGTGTAATGAAGAAAGAGCCCTAATATCACATGTAAGCAAGAATGATATCTAGATTATAGAAAATGATCATTCAAACCATATGACTAGTGACACACTTAAATTCATTAATATGGAAGACCATGATGCAGGATATGTTAGATTCGGTAATGATGTCCCATATCCTATGAATAGTAAAGGTTCTATAATTCTATTGAATAATACAAGATGTGATGATGTTTATTGGGTTGAAGGAATAAATTATAATCTGTTGAGTGTGGCATAGCTAAAAAATACAGGACATTGACTATAATTTCATAATGGAAAGGTAAAAGTATTTGATCAGAAAGGGAGTTTGATTTCCTTGGAGAACAATCTAAAGGTAATTTATTTTATCTTGATACATCCACTAAGAGTTGTTTGTATGCTAAATTTGAGGATGAGTCATTATGGAACAAGAGGTTATGTCATGTAATTTTTGAAAACTTAATGAAAGTGAGAAAAACCATAGAGTTAGAGGTCTACCGAGATTGGAGAAGCCTGCAAATGTCATATGCAAAGAATGTCAAGTTGGAAAAATGACTAAGTCAAGTTTTACAAGTAAGTCTTATTTTACACAAGGTATTTTGGACTTAGTGCACACTGACCTATGTGGACCCATGAGAAAACAAAGCTACGATGGTGATATATATTTCATTTTGTTTGTTGATGATTATTCTAGAATGATGTCTGTCATGTTTTTAAAATAAAAATATGAAGATTTCCTAATGTTTAAGTGGTACAAGGAAATATTTGAAAAGGAGACTAGAAGAAAATTGAAGTGTCTGAGATCTAACAGAGGAAGAGAGTTTACTTATGATGAGTTTACACTCTTCTGCAATGAAGATGGAATAAAGAGACAAATTTCTACACCAACGACACCAAAAAAAAATTGTATAGTTGAAAGAAGGAACAAATCCATTGTGGATTGTGCAAGAACAATGATGATTGAGAAAGGTATTTCTCAAACATATTGGAGAGAAGAAGTTAGCACTACTGCTTATACACTTAAACAAGTACAAATGAATAAAGGTACACATAATAATCCATATGAGGTTTGGTATGGTCATAAACCAAATGTGCATTATTATAAAGTATTTGGAATTAGATGTTATATACTAAAATATGCTAGAGATGCTAAGTTTGATTCTAGAGGAGATGAAGGAATATTCTTAGGATATTCTACAAAGAGAAAATCTTACACATGTAAAGTGCAAATGTAAGGATTAATTAATTTTTAGAGAAAAATAATGAGGATACCAAGAAGGAACCTAAGGACTACCAAATATTTGGATATGTACAAATAGAGATTCCTGACACCTTATCGAAAGAACAAACCGAGGAAAAAGTCGAATGCGAAGAACTACCACCGAATGATGGAAACAAAATTACACTGACTACTGAGCCTCTTCTAGCTAATTTTTTGAAAAGACACCAATGACTGAGAAAGATTATTGGAGACAAGAATGCAAGAGTTATGACAAAAAGCAAGGTAATAGACAATAAATGCTTAATTTCAGAATTAGAACCAACGAAAGTAAATGATGCATTGGAAAATGAAGATTGGATTAAATCTATGAAAGAAGAGATAGATCAGATTGAAAAGAATAACACATGGACTTTAGTACAGAGACCTAAAGATAAAAATATTATTGGTAAAAAGTGGATTTTTAGAAACAAATTGAATGAGCATGGATATGTAATCAAAAACAAAGAAAGACTATTTTGCGAAGGGTATGCAAAAGAAGAAAGTATTGATTATGGTGAAACATTTTCACCTATTGATAGATTAGGAGTTAGAATTCTATTAGCATATGAAGCTTATAAAAGTTTTAAAGTTTATCAAATGAATATTTTTGATTAAGTAAAACGTGTTTTACATGGTTCTTGAAATTTGAAACAAAATAAAAGTAATATTAAGCCCAGTTTAAAATGAAGCTAAGAAAAAAGATAGAGCAGGCCAACAGAAGGCCAGAGCAAAAGAACAAACATCTTCTACAAAAGAAGAAAAAATAGGGTCAGCAGAAAAAACCAGGGACCCTCACGATAAGTCCACCATCAAAATAGTCACCTTGGCTTCAAGCAGTTTCATGTTGGCCACTGATTCCTTAATCTTTTGGAGATCCAAAGCCATGTCCTTATCCTTAATCTTCTTGGTTCTCTCTCTGGTTCGCTGGCCGGGACCCTGTTCAGTGTTTTGATATGTCTCCACATCCATATTGGCTGCCTCCAGCCCATCTAACTTAGCCTCCAACTTCTTAATGATTGTCTTGGTGTGATCTTTAGAAGCCTTAAGGATATATTATAACTCTGCTTTGCTATATTATTAAGGGTAGCTTCAACCCTAGTCATGTTCTCCTCCAACTTTTGCACTTTGTTGTTTATCTACTAATCCTCAGTATTCTTCTCCCTTTTATCCGTTTCCTTTCTATTAGCTAATTTTTGAGGTCCTCCAATTCGTGGAATAACCATTTGATGGTTCTGTAATTATCAACCATGCTATTTTTGGAGTTATTAAGAAGGTCTATTTCAAACTCCCTAGTGTTATCACTAAGCACCACTACAGAAGGGTTGATAAGCTCATCCAGCTGGATACGGCCTCCCTCCCTCTCAATTACCTTAGGGTTTATGATTTCTCTAGTAATCCCCATCTTTTTCTGTTTTAACATTGAAATCATGCCACCCAATAATCTTCCCATGTTCTTGCATGTAACAATAGAACTCATTATCCTTCTTGTCATCCTTCCCCATGTCATGGGGTTGAGAGAGTTGAGGTGAATGGGGAAACTGATTAGTGTCTTGGTAGTTGTCCTAGAGCTTCCTCTTCAGATTGTGTTCCAAAATAGGGGAAACACTATGAGTTTTGTCCTCAAGGTATTTTCAGTCATCTCTCAAATGCCTCTTCTTGTGCTTTATATTTTTACCCATGGTAGGTTGTTTTCTCTTTCTTCCTTTGCCGCTGGAAATAACGTCCTCATCTTTTGTATCCATATCTTTTTCAATGTACTCCTCAAAAGAAATAACCACAGTGCTCTATTTTTTAGGGGTTACCATTTTCTCTTTTTTTATGATTTGCAGACTCACTCTTCTCTTTTTGGGGGACGAACCCAGAATGTTCTTTTTCATTTCATACTCATTATCATTGTCAGAATGCAGACCATCACTCTCTTTAATCTCCAAGGGGATCTAATCCGAACCAAAGGCCTCCACCTCATCTTTTTTAACCACCTCCTTCCCAAGGGTTTGAGCCTTAAAATATTCATAGATTAAAAGCAAAAGGCCTTCATCCAGGGAAGGGTTAGTAATGGCCTTCTCTCTATACCAATTAATGTTATCATTTATTGAAGCATAAAAATAAAAGGGAATAGACACCTTCATATCATGACAAAAATGGTTCAATAGGACAAAGTGATAGGTGCAAATTCTGTTAGACCTGGTGTTTAGCGTATTGTAGTAGATAATGGCTCTTAACACGAACCTCCACAATATATTTATCCCTTCCAAAAGGTAGTGGGTGCCAACCTTTGTAAGCTCTTTCTTTTCCTTGTCATTTCTAACAAAGTCAGTTATCGTTGAGTTTGAAATTTTCCTATCTCTGTAGAATTTCTTTCCAGTAATAGGAATCCCTGTAACTGCAGATATAACCTCGTCAATCACTGTGAACATTCTTCCATCTATCTCGATACTACCCTCATTCTAGTTTTTGATGAACATATTCATCACAGTCAGCTTCCAACCATGAAGCCTCTCAATCAAGGTGGAAATGCCGCCAGTTTGAAGGTACTTCCAAATCTTGGTGTGTCACCTTCATTTCTCCAAATCTTTAGTAGGTTCCCTCCTATTCCTTTCCCCTCCCATCGCAAGAAATGCAAATAGATAGGAAGCAAAAAGGAAGCACAGACCAAAATTATCCGATGTGTTCTAGATAGTTTTGTTTCATTGGCTTGAATGAAAAGTTTTGTCAAAGTGTCTATGTACCCCGTAAGTGTGCGGGTGTGATTTTAAATGATTACCTTTACAGCGTGTCTTGAACTTTCCAATAATGGAAAACCTATTTCCTTTCAAAGCGCTAATAGTCATAATTAATATTTATGAAACACTCCTTCCCATGGATTCGGTCATAAGCAACTAAATCCAACACTTCACATGGGAGAACTCCTCCATAAAGCCATTGTGTCTTCTTTTCACTTCTCACTTCCCAATTGGAAAACCAGTTACCTACTTGGTTGCTTTCTCTAAAAACATGGGATAAATGGACCTTATCAAAAGTGTTCAAAAGTGAGTGGGTTTCCTCAACCATATTAGCAATGGTCCATGATGGTGGATGTTTCAAATTAAGATAGTTGATTATGTTGCGAGAATCCCCTTCTATCTAGAGATTTTTGATTCCCAAGTCATGAGCCAGTTTAGTCACTTGGAGGGCAGCATTTGCTTTTGTATGGTGATTGGTTTGTGTGCCCAATGGTAGACTAACAGTAGAAAGGCCCTGGCCATAGCAATTTTGGATAACGCCACCACTTCCTACCTTCCAAGGACTTCCCTTGGACATGACATCAAATTTGGCTAGGTATAGTGCTCTCTTTTATCAATGGTCTTAGAGGGATTAGCAACATCATCAACACCTGCAAAAGGGTTAGGATTCTCACAAATAACAAAGTTTTCCAAGAGACCATGGTGTATCTTTTCAAAAAGAAGTTTGGGAATAACACTACAATCCTTAAAAATGCGGTTATTGTGTTCCTTCCAAATACCCCAATAGAGGTGAGGAAGCACCCATGACCATAGTTTGTGAAATACAGTATTTTTGAAGGGCATGGTCCAATGGGCGAAGAGGTCCTTAATAGAGGATGGGAAGCACCACTGCAAACCAAAAAGAGACAGGAAGAATTGTCATGCCGCCCGCACATAAGAATAGTGGATAAAGATGTGGTCTATAGACTCAGCTTTGACCTGACACAGGACACACCTGTTAGGTATTCAAATACCGTGTTTTGAAGAATAAGCCAATAAAAAAAATTGATTTTAGGGATAAGGCCTGGAAGCCAGGCTTGCGACCAAGAAGGGGAAACCTCCAGATGCATCTGAATAGAGTCCAATGAAGTAGTAGTGAAAGAACCATAAGGAGATGCTTCCGATATCAAAGCATCCTAATTCTGAGAGAGGGAATGAAATTGAGAGAAGTGAGTATCAGAGATAGCTCCTAGGAAATAGAGGGCATATCCACCCAAGAGTTATCCAATCTATAATTACTCACTTTTTCCCCAAAATGCAAGATGCATTCCTCCTTCTAAGAATTAAAACAAACCATATCTTTCAAGGGCCCTGACAGAATCCAATTATCATTCCAAAAGCTAATATTGTGCCCATTTCCTATTTTCCACTTCACTTTTGACTTGGCCAGGTCTTTGGCATTGAGGATGCCATTCCAGATACAAGATTCATTTGGGATATTATTATTTTCAAAAAAATAATTCAAATAAGCACTGAATAGGTATTTATCCTCAATGAAATCCCTATATTTCCTTTAACCATGAAAAATCCTCCAAATCTGCTTGGCTAGAAGCACCTTATTGAACGGCCTAATCCTCCTAATCCCTAGCCTCCCAGCCTTTTTGGGAAGATAAAATTTATCCAAAGAAATCAAAGGAAGGCATATTTTCTCTTCTACCCTAGGCCAAAGAAATCTCCTTTGGATTTTTTCCAAAACTTCAGCCCATTTAGCAGGAATAGAGAAGAGGCTAAGTGCATATATTGGAAGGTTTTGAAGGGTGGACTTGACTAACTAAATCTTTCCAGCTTGACTAAGAAGAATTCCCTTCCATCCTGCCAATTTTCTATTAAATCTATCTATGAGATTGTTCCAGAATACTTCCGAGGGTTTAGCTCTGAGAGGAAGGCCCAAGTAAGTGGAGGGGAGAGAACCAATAATGCACCCTAAAACCTCGGCCATTCTTTTTTGTCTAGACTCTGGCATGTTAATAAAAAGAGGGAGCTCTTGCACCAGTTGATGGATTGTCCAGTGGCCCTAGTATAGGAATCTAGTAAATGTTTAATAGTTCTGGCCTCCATAACCGAGGCTTCTCCAACCAAGATGGTGTCATCGATGAATTGTTGATGAGAGAAGATGGAAAAAATAGAGGAAGGCCTGATGCCCTTCAACCTCCCAAATAACTTATGATTAGAAATTGATCTTCCCATACACTCAACCAAGATAATAAAAATGATAGGAGACAGTGAATCCCCCTGTCTCAGATGCCGAGAATCTTTGAATAAATTTGAAGGAGATCCATTAACCAAGATAGAGAAAGATAGCGAGGAGATGAGCTGAAGGATGATTTGGAACCAAGTGTTATTAAAGACAAAAGCACCCAAACCTTTTAACAGAAAGGACCATTCCACCCGGTCATAGGCTTTGAATAGATCAAGCTTTAGGAGAAAGCCTTCCCTCTTTCCAGCTTCTAAAGAGTGAATAAATTCATGAACCGCCATAATTGAATCCAAGATTTGTTGACCAGGAACAAAGCCATACTGTTGATGAGCAATAATGAAGGGGAGCACATGAAGAACTCTGATAGTCAAGACTTTGGAGATAATCTTGTAGAATGAATTACATAAACTAATGGGCCTAAAAAGGTCCATAGTGTCCACCCCCATGACTTTTGGAATAAGAACCAAAAAAGTAGCGTTGAGTTCTTTGAGGAGATTATTGGACCCGAAGAATTAATACATAACTTTGATCACATCAGATTTGACAATTTCCCAATACTTGTGGAAGAAGAACATGGGAAAGCCATCGGGGCTTGGGGCCTTGTCTCCCAGGAGAGAATCCAGAGCTTTCTTAACTTCTTCGCTATTGGGAACAAGAGTCAAAGCTTTGTTCTGGAGAACCCAAATGACAGTAGGGATATTGCTCAAGAGGGTCTCCTGATGTAGGTCCTGGAGGTTGAGATCTTTGGATAGAAAGGATTTAAAGAATTCCATAGTAGCTAAATAGATACCATTATCCTCCTTCAAGATCTAGTTCCCCCTTTTTATGCTACTTATTCTGCTAGCTTCCCTGTGTTTCATGGTGGATAAGTGAAAGAAATGAGTATTTTGGTCTCCTTCCCTCAGCCATATGGATATGGATCTATGCTTCCAATACATTTCCTCCTTACAAATAACATTGTGATACTCCAAGAGCATAATTTTTTCTTGATTCAGGTTGGTCTCATCATATTTGTGTGCATAAATGTTCTCACACTTCTATGAATCATTCCATTCAAGGTTGCTCAAGAATGAGGCCTCAAATATTGATCCATAGCTCTCTAGTCATGGATGTGTAAAAATGTAAAATGAAGGCCCTCGGATTGACCTAGTTGTGTCTATTGCAAATACACCATAAAACGAGAGATTCGAATGCATGAAAATGAAATCTAATCTAAATGATAACAATGCATATTAGTCTATGAAAGGAAATATGAATGCAAATCTAATCTATGGAAATAAA
>MU228215.1:459302-470789 GCA_018584345.1 Thuja plicata
CCCTGTTTTGTTTGGAGGGGTTCTGTTAAGTTTAATTTCTGCTTTTGGACTGGCCCTGCGTGGCCCTGGAACTTTATTTTGATGGTGGATATGGCTGCTAGTTACTCTAGTTTTTTACTGTTATGCAAAACTATGAAATTTGTTTTTGATAGAGGTAAAAGCTTAGATGCTGGTGATAACGGTTAATAGTTTCGTACTCTCTCTATGACTGTGCCATTAACCTGCTGTTAATGTGCCTCCAGTCCCCTGTTCTACAGGCCAGCACCCTTTTGCTGCTTTTATATATCAAAAACAAACATGATCTCATTACTATTTTCAGCTCAAGGTCTCAAAGAAAAACAAGATCCTAATTTCTTTTAAATGGGATCCTTTTCTATTCAGTGTGATTTAGTCTTTTTGGCTAAGTCTAAAACTTCCACTACAAGTGGACTCAATTTTGTGCAAGTACCCTCAATTAGGACACTTACTATCATTGGGATGGTGAGAATGAAAATTTTGTGCATGGACTTTAAATGGATATTGTTTACTTCAAAAATCACATTGTCCATTTCCAGAACCATGACACTGAGCTTTTGGGGAGAAATCAGAGAAAATAGTTCAAGATAAAAATATCAATCTTGAATAGGGCCTAAACAATATTATTAACATTAAGAATGATATTATGAACAAAGTTGTCATGGGAATTGTTCTTGGAAGTTCAAAGATTGTAAAATAACTAAAAAAATAGGACACAATGAACAAGATATGGAATGAAAATAAATTAGAGAAGCCATGGAGGATTCCCTTAATTCCCTCACCACCAACTGGAATCTCGTAAGATGATTTGTCTTAGTTATACATTAAACTAGTACTAAGCCTTGTTTGATTCACTATGCTATGTTTTATTGCTTGTTGTTGTACTTTGGGATCATGGTTCTTCCATGCTTTTTATTTAAAGACACACATACATGTATGCATGCATGTATATATGTCTAAATATAATAATCTTAGACATGATTTTCTTTTAATATGTTTCAGATTGAAAACATATATTAATATAAATATAAAAATAGATATAAAAAAATTAGATTATAAATAATAATAAAAAAATATTAATGTAAGCAAGGGAATAAGTAAAAAAATGACATGTTTAAGATTATATTAAAGCATGTAACATGTTAAAGATTTTATGCTTTCTTACTTTTTGGTTTTTTGTATGTTACTTAAATTTTCACTTATGTAGTTTAATCTTATTTCCTTTTAGATATTTCTTGTATTTTTCTTTTTAAAAAGTAATTTTGGATCTTGCCTAACTTTCCGTACTCTCTTATCTCATTTTACATCTTGATAATAGATAACATAATGTAATTCAAAATATTAATGTATATAAATTTTATACAATTAAATCTAACAACAATTGAATAATTTATCTTCTTAATATACATTCCTTGATAATGAAATACTATTATTAAGTATCTTATCAAAAAGATCCTCTAATATGAATTGTTTATAAATGAGATTTATTAATCCCCTTGACCAAGGTACATCTTCTTCAATCATTTTGATGTTGTTTCTATATCTTAAAATTTGTTTGGTTTCGAGATTTTATCCAATATATTGTTGTGTCTATATCTTAAAGTCTATATAATATTGTCTGATTTCTTTTTTAATATAAATCTTTGTTTTCCAAAACACATGGGTCCGGAAGAAGTCGGTAAGAAAGAAAGAATCTCCATATCCTAAGCTTACCAAAGCCACGCTTAGTCGACCTTTTCAAAAGTCAGAATCTCAGCTTTCGTTGAGTAACATTTCGCAAGCATGTGCAAGAGAATTATTCAGACACGACTCTAGAATGAAATTGCTACGAAAGTTTCTGTGAAAACTCATTAGAGCTCCCCCACCATAAAAGTATTAAAAAACGAAGAAATCGGATTCATAATCTATTATTTTATACAATTTTTTAGTGCATTGTATCTTTGGATATTTTGCAACCGAGACGAACCCAACAACTCTCTCAATATTAAAAATTATTTGATGGATGTCCATTCTGACTAACGCTAGAAGTAAATCTTGTGAATCTTGTGAATGGGTCAATGGATTTGACAACATCACAAATAAATCTTTGTTTAATTTATTGCTTCCTCAAATATAAAAAGAGAGCCCGCCCGACTAGCCCAATTCGGAGGCGATCATAATGGGCACACCAACAGACGACGAAAAAAGACTGTTGAATGCAATTTCTGAGCATTTGCTGGGCGAAGAATACAACGATATGATGAATGTACCTTTGGAGGAACAGCAATCTTCTGTAGAAAGCTGGTGGAACTTGGCTTCAGAGGGAACTGAAAATAAAAATAGACAAGGAGAGAAACATTATAGGGGAGCGAGGTTTGTTAAGGCTCGCGGAAAATACGCTGCAGAGATTCGAAACCCTAAAAAGAAAGGCTCCAGACTTTGGCTTGGCAGCTACAGCACACCCGAAGCAGCCGCAGTGGCATATGACCGTAAGGCTTTTGAAATGCGCGGTTCGAGAGCTATCCTCAATTTTCCTCTCAACGTTGAGTCCGGAGAGTACGTCGATCGTTTTTCTCAATTCTCTTTTTCACACACTCCGTCTAGAGTACCCAAGAAAATGAAGAAAGAATTAGGTTAAGATTAATCCATAGTTCTAGCGCATTATGGCTCTGGTTCAGGCCAAAGAATAATTGATATTTTCATGTTTCAATATAGCTAGGTATTATCGTGTAACGTATTTTAGGGGACGCATGTTTCTGATTCTCTCCTCGCCATGCTTATACTAGCAGGCACTGTGAACAATTCCACGTATAATAAAATCGTCTCCTGGACTGCTTTTTTTGTACTTTGCTTATCCGAATCTTTAAATTTTGTTTTTATATTTCAGCAAAAGCACATTGGACACATTCCTGGTACTGAAGGAATGATATGGATATTATGCTACACTCTTAAAATCTGTATTCATAGAACTTACCAATTTCTAGGATACATTAATGCATAAGTTACCTTTATATATTACAATTTAAGCATTGGTGCATTCTAGAAACTGAATAGCTATTTCTATCAATTGTAGTAATTCTCCACTCCATAATCATCTCCACAATTCTTTAGAGTGCGCTTCCTAGGTGCGTCAAAGGATCATGTTTACCATTGTAAGTCTCTAAGTTAGTTCGTTTTTCCATGTATTGAGGGATAATAATATGAATGATGTCTAATAAAAAAACACTAGCAATGTCACATGTGGTAATCTTGAATTTGGATTGAGTTAGACACAATTTGTTTTTTATTAAGTTAAAAATGGTTTGAGTAAGACAATTTGTAATGGATTTGGTAGAAAGGTTTGTATCAGGTATATGTGAAAGCTTTAGACCATTATGGAAAATGGACAGAACATTGGAATGTGAAAATGCAACATTGTTGTAGATAGGCATGGATGAAGGATAGGAAACACATGGAACTGTACCATCCTAAAAAGTTAGCATCTATAATTAGATGCTCACTTTAGTTCCATTTCAGTATGTATGGGTTCCCACATTGATTTCATGCTCTCTTAACGTTCATTAAATCAATATTATAAGTCTTGTGTTGATTCAATTTCTTCAAAACTTGAGGCAAGCTCTTCTTTCTAAGCACACTCCTTTATTTTTTCTCCAATCAAATAATTCATTTTATTACCTAGGCCCTATGTTACCGTTTGTGGCCTTTACATTCTCTCTCAACCTCAAATTTGGTTGTTCCTCGAGATCCTGCATCCTCTCAATTCCTCAGATCAATAGTCCTGATTTGGGCCTTGATTCGGTGGAATGAGACACTATTAATTCCTCGTTTCTAGGAAAATGACATTATTAATGCCTTGTTCCTTTACTTTTCGCTCAAATTTGAACTGGGGGTCAGTCTTGTTATTTTAGTGGGGAATTTTTATTTATAGTTAGTCTGTTTGAGTTTTAACCCCTAAAATGTTGTGAGAGGCATATAAAAACCCTATCTCTCCTCATTTTGGTAACCACAATAAAGATCCAATATTATTATCAAGCAATTGGATTTCCAGAGCACTCTCAAGATCTTCAAGCATCCAAATCTTCAATCCTTCAAAGTGTTCTTCTCTTCATCAAGAATTGTGGCAAACTACAACATCCATCATACAAGGCTTATTTTTCATGATTTCCTTTTGGGTTTTTCTGGAGTTCAATCTATTACATTAATATTTATAATCACATCAAATGAAGCATCGTGTCATCAAAGCATGAGGTAATTCATGATTTAGATCTAGCTTCTATTTTATCTTTCCTAATGAAATTTCATAACATTTCCAATGTTAATTCCTAAGCAGAGGTTTGATTTACGCAAACCCCTTTAGTCAACCTTCTTCCCTATTTTTTTGTGCGGGAAATTGGCATAGTGCAATTGTTAAACAAAATCTAGGAAGATCAGGACCCAATAGAGTTTCCCTGCAATTTTTAGGCTAGAACCTAGGGAGCAAGGTGTATTAATGTCCATTTCCCTTCAAAATATGATAAAATTGATTCTGGATATAGATTACAACCTCACGATCTTAAATTTATAAGTGCAGGTGTCTACGGGACACCTACTATAAAAAAAAATAGATTTGTATCAGCATACTTCTTATTCCATTTCAAGGTGCACAAAAATCATCTTCTATCTCTATCTTTATCTCATTTATAGCTTCCACAAGTTTATTATTAGATATTTTTCATAGTAAATTTATCTATCTTCCTTCATTTCAAGTAGCAAAAGAGAACTAAAACCCCTTAAGGGCATATATTGTATTGAAATATCTTCTATTATGGTGTTGTTAATCATATTTTTCTTGAGATGGTTTTGTATTCCTAGTGTTCAATAGAAAGATTAGTTTGATCACCGTTTCATATTGTACAGGAACACTTGAAGGAGGAAGAACAATAGGATTAGGAATACTTCCAAGAATAACTTGTGTAGGACTGATGTTTGGAATGAATGTAGTCATGAGATGTGGGAATAAGAAAAAAAACTAGGTAAGGAGGTAGGAATAGGAATGGACATCTCAACACTAGTGGGAGATTGAGTTAAATGAAGATCTTGAGCACATTGTTTAATATAATTAACATTACTATGAATAAGATGAGAAATATTTTGTAAAACATTAACACCATGTTCATCACTGTGAATCGACTTCCTCAAGCCCTCTACTAGGGAGATATCTTCTATATTAGAATTTTCTTGTACCAACCATTGCTGAAAATTTTAAAAGTAATGGGAAAGATTTTACACTTTCATAGAGGGGACTTTTAAGCTCTCATCTTCATCATGAGAAGAGTAGGAAGAAGGATTGTAAAAAATAATAGGAATGTCCTTAGTAGGTACGTGTGTCTCATCAATATTCCACAGGAAACAAAGAAGACTTGGGATCAAAGGAACCCATAAATCTATGGCTTCTCCTAACTAGAATGTCATAGGTAGGACACAATGTTATATTACTCACACAAAAAGGAATGTATTTTTAAGGCATGCAAGCAATAACTATGAAACAAATAGGCAAACACTCATTCAATTTATGCAACATAAATTAAATTTCACCCAAAATGTAATGAAGAACCTATCTAGCTATCAAATCAAAAGAGAGAATTCAATGCATAAAAAGGAGATCTAGACACCAAATCAAAATGGAAATGTTATAAGTTGGGTTCACTAATAATGTACAATAATCAAAGTGAAGTAATACGATGCAAGTCATTATCCTCCTTTCCCTAATGCACAATTGGAAGGAAGGTGACCCGGTAGGCTCAAGTAGGAATTAAGCACTAAATGAGTCAATGATCCTTCACAATAACGAATTGGTGGAAATTCAAATTGAGGGTAAATAATATGATGATGCAAGATAGGATGCTAAATAAGAAAATATAATAAGTTTCAATAATACAGACTCCCTAAAAAGTAGATAGATGACTATAATGTGCTGAGATGATAACCAAAAGACTATACTAACCTACAATCTAAATTTGAGGCTGATTTGTAGGGTACTAAATTCTTTGGGTGTTTTGTTCCCTAGAACAAATATCCTGTGGTGTTTTATTCCCATTGATACAACCTCAACCTTTCACAATTGATCTGGTAGATCCCACACTTTATAGATTAAGTCCTAAGAGCATCGCTAAATGTTCTTGCACATAGAAAAATAGGGTAAAAGGTTTTGGAAAGGGGTTTTCCTTGGTCAAACCCCTATTTATGAATCAACCTTGATAATGTAATGTAATGATGTTGAGTAAAGAAAAGTATGTAAATATAAAGGCAGATATTAGATCTACCTTGCAAATGCATGTACCTTCATAAGCAAATATAGAAAACACACATATTTATGAAGATGCTAGAATTTTTCTTGAGTTGTAATTTTTGAACCTGACAATGTAGAAGAGAGTCAAGGATTCCTTAAAAAATGCATGGATATATGAATGCCACTCCTAGATCTTCAATGTTGTTAGCTTTATGAATACTTGTTATGAAGTAAGAACATGTGTGGATGGACAAATAAACTTCTGGACTTATTGAGAACTCCTCTACTTTTCCATCATGGGAGAGAAGATTGTTACAATGGAGAATATTGCTTTCAAAATTGCTTTAGATGCTTGAGTAAATTCTTTATATAAATTTAGGATCAATGGTTTAAGGTCCTATGTATATAATGAAACCTTAAGGGGTTATGAAAGTTCATGTTTCTTCAAGGGTCTTAATAGGATGGCTTACGAGGGAAGGCACTCAAGATCAATATATCCAAATAAAAAGATGATGAAAGTGATAAAGTACATGTGATCAAATTAGATATATCTATATAATTAGGATCTATGGTTTAAGGTTGTAATTAAAATGAGAGATAAGTAAGGTGTCTAAATAGGATGGCTTAAGGGGATAGTCTAACTCAAGATCAATCTATTAGTTACTAAATATTTATGTCAAGAATGTGATCAAAGTATGTATCAAGTAGTCACATTAGATATGTATATACTTAGGATCTTTTGATTTAAGATGATAGCATAAATGAGAGCTTAAGGGGTACCTTACAATCATGTCTTAGAGGATCCATATTTAATAGGATGAATCAAAGTATGTATATTTAATTTGATTGAACATTAAATCTATGCATATACCTTTATGGTCTATTACTTAAGGCCCTATATATGTAATGTGAGCTTAAGGGGTCACAATCTAGTTCATGTGTCTTAAGGGGTTTTAATACAATGTCTTAAAGGGAGACTCATTCAAGATCAATATATCAAAATAAAAAGATGATGAATATGATCAAAGTTTATACCATGTGATTACATTAGATATCTATATGATTAGGGTATACAATTTAAGGTCCAAGTTAAAATGAGAGATAATTAAGGGGCCCTAATAAGATGGCTTAAGGGGAGAAGAACTCAAGGTCAATTTATCAAACTCAATGCATGATGAATTTGATTAAAGTATAGAACATGCACGCGTGCGCGCGCACGCACACACACACACACACACACACACACACACACACACACACAGGCTAGCCCCATTTAAAAATGGATCAAATTTTTATCTGTTATATCAAACACACCATCTGATTGGTCATGTAAATGTATAATTCTCAAGACCTTTTAGAGTTAGAAACCATGGCACAAGATGGAAGAATTACATAATGTCAAGATAAATATTATATATATAATGTGAACCTCCTTGGAAAAGAAAAAATATACAAGATGCATACTGGTAAACAACAACATGCATTTTGAAGACTATTTTTGGTCAATTTCGACAAGTCAAAAACCATGTTAAATACATTGGAAAAGGAAATTTCATGTCAATCATTTACTTTCAATTTGCATCCCTCCATACAAAACTAAAAGGGAGAAAGTAAAAGTTGTCGACCTTATCTTAGAAGTTAACTTTCTATGCAAATCCAAAATCAAATTGATAACTTCGAGAAAAAATGGTGATAGAAATTATCCTTTAAGTCCTAAAGGTCGATGAGTGTCTTATGAGTTATGAGTAAGATTGTAGGCTTCATCGGCAATCTTATTGAAGCTGAAAATTCATGTTCAATGTTATCTAAATTGATAAATTACCAATAATTAACAAAATGCCGACAAAGAAATAAGAGGTGAAGACTTACAAGCTCGCTATTCGAAGTTGATCCCAAAGAAAAGTTCATATTAATTGGTACAAAATCTTACCGTCGATTCTTTGCAAATTACCCACTTCTTTTCAAACACCAATGAAAGCAATTGACCATATCAGACCTTTTATCTCCATTGGCAATTTCAACTATAACTTCAACTATAATAATGATAAGTTGGCCCAAAAAATAAGTTTTATGGTTACTTTCAAATGCTGACGCAGAGAGAAAGAATAGTGACATGGAAGTCATCTGCAATAATATGTAAGTTGCGAAATTCATTATCTGATGCTGATGAGAAAAACAAAAGTTGTCAATAACTCCCATACATACTGATGAAAGAATTATGACCGACTATTTTGATTAGAACTGACTCAAGTGTGTGACGGAGAGTTCATAAAGTTCAATAAACTCCCCGAAAGTCCCGACATCCACTATGTTAGAACATCTAATTGCTTCAAAATAGTCTTCGTCGGAACTTTTGCAAGTTTGGAAAACTTGATATTTCACCGATAACTAAAGGAGGAGGTACTTATTATAGCTACTAAAGATAACGGTATCATATTTACTGGGAATGATTTTTGAAATGTCAAAGCAAATTAAATTGTCAGTTTAAATATGTGGCAGCAGTTTGGAAGCATTTTCTTGGTGCTCATAGATCAAAGTAATTCATTTCATGAAATCTGCCCTGAAGAAATGTGATTGCATAGAATACCCTGACCGCAATACATCAACAAAATGAACGCGTTGAAATGGTTATAGAAACTCTCAAGCAAATGGAATTAGCAAGTGTGCAGCTAAAACAGCAACATTGCTAATGTTTCCATTCTCGTGTTACATGGGGAGCTTTGTAATATATTATGAACACCCAATGCAGCATATAAGATATACGTAGAATATATTTATTAAAACAGGTTTAAAAATTTCAAAACAAACGCAATTGGCAGGTAAGAAATTTTAATCTAGGAATCATTAGTGTGTGATGTTTATCGACTGAACACAATAGAAAAACAAACAAATAGAAAAACAAACAAAAAGAAGACATGTGAAATGTTGAAAACAATACCTCAAAGCAATGTCATTTTGTCATGCACTAAAGATAAATATTTCTAATAGGCTTCAAAAACTTAAAAAAAAAAAACGCAATTTTCAGACACACATGTGAAAAGTGCAATCGAAGACAATGGAGTTGAATCGTTCGACAAAATGCTATCATGAAATGTCACCCGATAGAATGCAGTGATTGTAAGACTTACTAGCTTATATATACCTATATATATAATACGCCGAGAGTAATCCTTCTCGAGTGCGCCTATTTTTTGTGTGGGTTAGGGTTGATTAAAATAGGCGCCTCGAGAAGGATTACTCTTGGCGTATTATATATATAGGTATATATAAGCTAGTAGCAGTCGCGACGCAACATGGATGACATTTTATGATTAATGGTTATGGTTAGAGTTAGGGTTAGAGTTAGGGTTAGGTTCAGGGTTAGAGTTAGAGTTAGAGTTAGGGTTAGGGTTAGGGTTAGGGTTCGGGTTAGGGTTAGGGTATTTTTACGGTTAGAATGTACTGTTACGGGTTAGGGTTAGAGTTATGGTTAGGGTTAAGGTTAGGGTGATTTTTATGGTTAGGGTTAGGGTTAGAGTTAGGGTTAGGGTATTTTTTACAGTTAAGATGTACGGTTATAGGTTTCAGTTAGGGTTAGAGTTAGGGTAAGAGAGAGGGTTACGAATAGGGTTACAGTTAGGGTTAAGGTTAGGGTTAGGGTTAGGGTTAGGGTGCTTTTTATAGTTAGGATGTAGGTTATGGGTCTAGGTTAGGTTTAGTGTTAGGGTTAGAGAGAGGGTTAGGGTTAGGTTAGGGTTACGGTGATTTTTACGGTTAGGATGTACAGCTATAGGTTTGGTTTAGGGTTAGAGTTAGGGTTAGTGGTAGGGTTAGAGAGAGGGTTATGATAAGGATTAGGGTTAGGGTTAGTGGTAGGGTTAGAGAGAGGGTTATGATAAGGATTAGGGTTAGGGTTAGTGTGATTTTTATGGTTAGGAAGTAAGGTTATGGGTTTTGGTTAGGGTTAGAGTTAGGATTAGGGTTAGAGTTAGGGTTGGAGATAGGGTTATCATTATGGTTAGGGTTAGGGTTAGAGTTAGAGTTAGAGTGATTTTTATGGTTCAGGTTAGGGTTAGAGTTACGATTAGTGTTAGGGTGTTTTTTATAGTTATGGGTTTAGGTTAGGGTTAGAGTTAGGGTTAGAGTTAGAGTTTGAGTTAGGGTTAGGGTTAGGGTTAGGATGTACAGTTTAGGAATAGGGTGTAGTGTGAGGGGTAGGATTAGTATCATATTAATGGTTAGAGCAGGATTAGGGTTAGGGTTGCAATCAAGGTACGGCTAGGGTGTACAGTTTAGAGTTAGGAGTAGCGTTATGTTAATGATTATAGTTAGAATTAGGGTTACGATTAGGGATAAGGTTAGGGACATGGTTACAGTAAGATTAGGATAATTTTTTGGGTTAGGATACGGGGTTTGGGATGTAGGGTTAGAGTTAGAGGAAATATTTTGGGCTAGGTTGTGGGGTGTAGAGTTAGGATTATTATCATAGTTAATGTTACATTTCTAGGGTTAGGGTTACTGTCAGGGGATAGGGTTAGAGTTAGTGTCAAGGATAGGGGTTAGGGATAATATGATCTTAACGGTTATGGTAAGATTAGGGTCCTGGTTATGGTTACGATGTAGAGTTTACAGTTAGAGTTAGTGTTAGGATTAGAGTTAGAGCTCTATTTAGGGTTAGGCTAAGGGTCAAGTTTAGAGTTAGCATGTAACATTTAGAGTTAGGATTAGTATCATGGTTAGGGTTAGCTTAGGGTCAATGGTACGAGTTAGGGTTAGAGTGTATAGTTTAGAAATAGGAGTAGTATTATGGTAAATTAGGATGTAGGGTTTCAAGTTAGGATTATTAGATCATGTTATTATTTTATCGAAGTTGAATGATAAAAAAATTCAATGCCTCGACACATCTCAATGTATTTTATACATAGGTTATATATGCTAGAGAGAAGGTTAGGTTTAGGGTTAAGATGATGGATAGCATTATGGTTTAAGATTAAAATTTAGTTTTTGTTAGGGATAGGATTTGTATCAAGGTTAGGGCTATGGCTTGGGTTTAGGTTAAGGTGAGGATTAGGATCATGGTTAGGAATTGAATTAGGATTATGGTAAGGATTAGGGTTTAGGGTTATGGTTAGAATTATATTTAAGTTTAGGATTTTCATCATGGTTCTAGGATTAAGACTACAATTATGTTTTAGATTTGAGTTTAAGGAAGAGATTCAATTAGGGTTTAGTATTATGGTTAAGTT
>MU228215.1:477275-499153 GCA_018584345.1 Thuja plicata
TGGGTCCTAAGGATGGTTTATAATCTTATGATGAATGTGATCAAAGTATGAAGATCTTATAAACAAAGTATACAGATATAATTAAGACGGATATGGTTTAAAAGGTCCTAGAAAAAATGAGAGTTTTAGCGGACATGAGAGCTCATGTATCATTAGGGGTCCTAATAGGATAGCTAAAGGGGTTTTATTTCTTGATGATATTTTGTTCATTTAATATTTTTTTCTAGTTTAAGTTGTTGGTTGGTTGATTAGTTTTAGTCTACATTTTTACATGTAAAATAACAACTATAGTTAGTTTTACAAGTAAAAATAAGGGAAACAATTTTTTTAACTCTCAACACATAATAAAACTAAAATTACAAACTATATTTTACATTTACAATAAAAAAGGTAATTACAAATGCAAATATTGACAAAGAAAGTAAACTTTTATATTAAAAGGACAAAAATAATGAAAACCAAAACTAGAATGAAAAAGAAGAAAAAATACTAATCTACCATATGGAGAATGGCTGAAGGTGTGCCTCTCAGATTAGGATCCTATTCAATTTCTGGTGAAAATGACCCACTAGATAATTTTTTTTAAAACATTAATTTTAAAAATGGGATTGTATTTAGTTTCAAATAGGATCCCATTTCAAAATTTGATCTTGCAATCTCACCACCAAACAGGTTTTTATTATAGCTTTTAGGTCCTGATCACAAAGAAAAAAAAGATCCCATTTTCTTTTAAACTGGATCTCATATCCTTGAGTGTTTGTTTGTCTAATTCTAAAAATTCTATCACAAGTGGACTCAATTTTGTGCACTTGACCACAATTAGGATGTTGGCTATTATTTGAATGCTTAGAATGGCAATTTTGGGCATAGATTTTATATATATGAAAAACCAAGTTGTCCATTTCCAGAACCATATTACTAAGCTTGGTGAGAAATTGAAGTGAAACATCAAAACAAAAATAACAACCTTGAATAGGGCCTAAGTGATATTATTAACATCACTAATGGTATTATGAACAGAATTGTTATGGGGGTTTTCCTTGGAAGCTCAATGATCATAAAATAGCTACAAAAATAGGTCAAGATGGTAGAAGATGAAAAAGACAAGGAAAGAAAAGATAGTAGAGAAGCTACCGAGGAATCCCTTGATTCCCTCATCACCATATAGAATGTCATAACATGATTTGTTCCTTGTGTCGTAGTCCTATTCTACTCCTATTTTATTTTTCTTATGTTATTGATAGTTTAAGCTTAAGTACCTCATTGTTATTAATATTGTCTATTTATTTTAGTTCTACATTAAACTAGTAAACATGAGGCCTATTTGACTCACTTTGTTATGTTTTACTACTTGTTGAACTTTGAGATTAGTGTCCTTCCCTTTTTACACACACACACACACACACACACACACACACACGTGTGTGTGTGTGTGTGTGTGTGTGTGTAATAATCTTAGACATATAGAAAATAATTTTAGTATGTTTTAGATTGGAAATATATAATAATATAACCATAATTATTTATTAAAATAATAAATATTATAATAATGAAAGCAAACATATATGTAAGTAAGAAAATAAGTGACATGTTTAAGACTATTTACATGTTTGAGGTTATATTGAAATATTTAATATGTTAAAGATTTTATGTTTTCCTATTTTTTTGGTTATTTATATGTTCTCTATGTTCTCACTTATGTGGTTTAGTCTTAATTCATTTTAGATTTTTTTATTATTTTCCTTTTAAAAAATCATTTTCATTGGCGTGCAACCTTTTGTCTTCTCTTATCTCTTTTTACATTTGGATAATAGATCACATAGTATGATTCAAAATGTTAATACAAACAAGTTTTGTACAATTGAATTTAGGAAAATATAATAATCCATTTCTACTATATATTCTTTAAAAATAGAACCCTATTACAAATTCTCTTATTAAAAGGATTTATATTCCTATTGCTCATAAGAGAATATGTTTTCAAGTAAAAAATTTTAACCCTCTTTACAAAGGTACATAGTTTCTTCATCTTGTCTAATTATTGGTGTTTGAAAGTCTTTTTATAATATTTTCTGACTTCTATTTTAGCTTAATATTTTTTCTTTTCAAAAACACATGGGTCTGGAGGAAGTGGGTAAGAAAGAAAGATTGTCGATATCATAAGCTTACCGAAGATGCCATTAATCGACCCTTTCAAAAGTAAAAGAACAGCTTTCGCTGAATGACATTTCCTAAGCATGTGCAAGAGAATTGTTGAGACACGACTCTTAAATGAAATTTCGACGAAAATCTTTGTATATACGCATTAGGGCCTCCTCACAATAAAAATATTAAAATACCATGAAATCAAATGCATAACCCATTATTTTATACAAAATTTTAGGGCAATATCATTCTACAGTTCGCAACAGAGACGAATCCAAAAACTCCCCCAAATATTAGAAAGGATGTGATGGATGTCAATTATGACGAACGTTAAACGAAATTGGCAAGTAAATCTTAGTCAATAGTCTGTTAATTTATTGCTTCATCAATTTAAATATATAAGGATAGCTCACCCCACTGGCCCAATATGGATGCGATAATGGGCACACCATATAGCTGTTATTGTGTAACGTATTTTTCTTTTATTATTCATGATCGCTTCTAAAATAGTGCCTGCTAGTATAAGCATGGCGAGGAGAAAATCAGAAATGCAGGCACCATTTTAGAAGCCATCATGAATAATCCACGTGTAATAAAGTCTCCTAGACTAGTTTTCATGTACCTTGCTTATCTGAATTTTTAAATTTTGCTTTTATATTTCAGGAAAAGCATATTGGACACATTCCCGGTACTCAACGAACGATATGGATGTTATGTTAGAGAGTTGAAATCTTTCCATACATAAGTACTCAGAGAATTGGCTCTTTAGTTAGAATTGGCTCTTTAGTTAGAAAAGTGGTGAAGTATTTTTTTTTTTAAGAGAAACCATATGTGCGTGTGTATTTGGGTACCTGTTAGAAACAACACAAACATTCAATAGGTCATTGCATTAGTTCAAATAGTTAGATAAAACGTTGAAAACCACTAATATCCGCCTATTGCCTTCTAACTAGAAAGAGTGTGATTCATGACATATTAGCCCTCAGAATATGTTATAAATCAGTGACCAATACTATTCTAGCATGAAGGATTTGATTCAAATTAAGCTAAAAAGATGGAAAAGCATGTAATCTAGAGTGAAAGATGGATTTAAAACAAAGAACTAGTATGAGATAATAGATGAAATATGAGTCTAATATTAATTCAACAGCATAACAATGTAATTGAAATATAAAGTGAAGGCTTTTTTGCTCTTAAAACAGACTTCTATTTATAGAAGAATGGGAAAGAGAGAGGGGGGACAAGGTTCATTTATGATTTAGGAGGCTCATAAATGAAGGTGTAAGAGCCATTAATGCCCAAGGCATTAATAAGGCATGTGAGAGACATAGGCTTAAGACATCTTCATTAATAAGGCATTAATGAAAGCCTTTAAGAAGCATAGGAGGATGGCTTGAGAAGGTGGACCTTAAGAAAGTCCAGCTTAAGAAAGTGGACTTTCTCAAGTGGGTTGAGTTAAGCATTCCTTAATGAAATGTGACAACATTAGGAGGTGGGTTAGAGTAAAATTTAGGATTAGGATTAGATTAGTATGGGTGAATGGGTTGAGAAGGGTTAAAACCCAGGGTAGAAGTGGTTGAAATAGGTTAGATTAGGGTTTAGGGGAATATTAATAAATGAAATAAACTTATTTAATTCATTTAGAAATATAGGAATTAATTATTTAAACAATGAAATTACTTTTTAATAATCAGGGGACTATAGCCATTTTAATTAAATTAAATAGGCTAGGGGAATGGGTTATTTTGCAAGTGGGTATTTTGATTTTGGGATTTATTTAATTCCTTTATAATTAAATACTATAGCCATATTTGATTTTGATAACATTTGATTGGTCAAAATTGATTTGAATTGTATGGCTATAATAGTTAATATAAATCAGTGATAAAAATACCTAGGACATTAAATTGATTTTAAGAATTATACCAAGCAGTAACAGGGTCATTTGGACATAATCAAGGGTATGATCACACTTAAGGAAAATAGGGTCCATAGTTATAAAAAACCAAATTTAGGTGGTTACATTTGCCCCTCTTTGAAATGATGTGCAAGCAGCGCATTGATTCAAAGAAAGTTTTTTATTTTGACTTCAGAAAGATTGAGAATCTCATTCTTGGTTGTCGAATGAAATGTTGATGAGATCAGTCTTGCACTTGATCGAATAAAACTAATAGAATTGATCTTGAACTTGGTTGTCGTCCAAAGATCAATAAAAGATTTTAAAAATACCAATTTTGATCTTAGTTGTTGTCCAAAGATTGATAATACTGATTCTGAACTTGGTTGTCATCCAAAAGCCAGTATGAAGCTGCTAAGAGCTTTAAAAATCTTTTTAAAATGAGGAAACGTAAGATATCTAGCTTATGAGAACCAAAGCTTTCTATCCAACAGATCTGACTTAGTCAAGGAAACTGTTATACCCCTAGTTTATTTGATAACGAAGTCATTTTTAATGCAGTTTCAAGAAAAAATTTAATTGATGATAGTGTGATCATGCCCCCTCGGGAATGAAATCGAAGAAAAAGAAATAAAATCCCTCAGTTGAAGAGAACAGAACACTAGCCGGAAGTGATAAGGCTAGAAAGACAGGAGTAGAAGAAGGTGTGTTTAAAAATAAACACACAATTATCAAGTTATTGATGTGAAAATATGAGTGATAATGATGTTTAGATCAAAATGTATGATGAAATGTGCAATATTTACCAATGTGGTGAATAAACAAAGTAAATTCATAATTTTTAAAATTGTCGTAAAAATGACACCATGCTGCTAAAAACATCGTAGACACCTTCGATTTAGTTCCTGATTGAGGAAAAAGAGAACACAAATACTCGCATAGTTGCCCGGGAGGAGTTTTAGAAACCCTAAATATCTTAAAAGACCCATATAAGCCTCCAAATTGACCATTTCACTATTCATTTTGACATTCAGCTATAGCCAATTAGAGAGCTCTGCAGAGAAAATGGTGGTCCCTGTGAGGAAACATCATTTCAAGATGAGTCGACGACACCAGCGACCAGCCGACTACCCACTGCCGGTAAGTGCTCGATAAACTACCTTGTGAGTTTTGCATTTTTGAATTTTAAGTATTTTGGTGTGTTTTATAGCTAGGCAAAGTTAGGATCACATCCGGGAATCTGGATCGCATCCTACGAAATGCGCATCACATCTGATTTTTCCCGGATCGTATCCAGTTTTTCCTAGATTCTGCGTCGCATTCAGGTTTTCCTGGATTGCATCTAGTTCTTTATATTTAGTTATGTTTGTAGCGGTATTTTAGGGATCGCACCCCGCATTTAGGATCACATCGTATTTTTCTAGGATCGCATCCTATATTTCTAGGATCACATCTGGTAAAAGACTTATGTTTTTAAATTGCTTTGATCAGTTTGCGTCCTGTGAACTTGGAATAACTTAGCAGAGTAGGAATTTTTCCCTTGCTGTAGATAGAATGCTGATGTTTTACTATGTTTGTCAAAATCAGGCCCAGTTTGAGGTAGTCGCCTTTAGAGGCACGTATCCTGCATGAGTTCTAGCATTGTCTGGTCGATTGTCAGATGATGAGCAGTCTATTGTGATCCATTGTGGATTGTGGGCATTGATTGGTTTACCCAAGATCAGGGTAAATCGAGGGTTGTTGATTGCTCTAGCCGAGAGATGGCATTTGGAGCACAACACCTTCCACTTACCTACTGGTGAGATCACCATGACACCGGAGGATGTTTGGAGGATCTTGCACGTGCCCATGGTGGGACATGAGGTGTATTTTGATTCGAGAGCTGGTGTGGCGATTAGGACTGCGCGAAGATTGTTTCAGGATGACAGCATAGATCGCAGATACCTATCCTAGGACTACATGGTTGATCACTATGATCAATTAGCTGTATACTTAGCTGGATTGGTAGGCGGCATCCTTATGCCAGACAGAGGGTAGCACGGTTTCTTGGTGGGCTAGGTCAGCATGGTAGAGCAGATGATCATCCACCGTCGATGATTTGCCTGGGGGAGCTGCATTTTAGCTCACATATACCGAGAGCTTCATGAGATTATTTACCACCATACTCGCAGCATGAATGTGGGTATATTGATTCTTCAGGTATGGGCCTGGGAGCACATCCCTGTGACACGGTTGATTGTGGATAGGCAAAGGGCACCAGAGTAGCCCTATGTGTACATATACGCAGGTCTTTTACAACAGCCCCGCCTGGGCAAGGTTGAGTATTGACGTCAATTATTTGACGATATGACAGAGGTCATGTGGCAACCATACCTAGACTGTGAGGTATGGACATCTGATGCTTGACAGGTTCCCTTTTTGTGTCAGAGTAGATATATGATAGGCCAGACCTGGTACATTATAGAGCGCTTCCTGATCACCAAGGTGTTGAGGAAGTATGGGCAGTGACAGGGCCGTACAGAGGATGTGGCAGTTTATGCTCAGATCAGGGATGAGGTGGCTAACTGAGGAGCTCAGCTGACTTATGATATTATCGCATAGGACATTCACGATATGGTAGTGATAGACTGGGACCTTTGCCCAGATGTTGAGGATGCGGGAGTATCAGATGGGTACGCGGTAGAGATGCTACAACATCCATTTTCATGATTCACAGTGCTGGAGGAGATGATTCTTCATATAGAGGAGCCACTAGATTATGATCCCGAGGATCGACCTATCAGAGGGAGAGGTGGAAGAGATAGAGCACCAGGCAGACATGGGGGCCGTGATGGTGGTAGAGATGGTGGCAGAGGCGGCAGGCACCCTCCCCCAGATGATAGGCATGATGGTGATGATAGGGGTGGCGGCAGAGAGGCCGTGGATACCGGTGGTGCGAGTGGCAGTGGGCAGAGACGTCCGAGATACAGATTTGTAGCCCCTCAGAGAGATCTTGGCCCGCTACTTACTCCTAAGAAGTAGAGATAGAAGAGACAGAGACTACAGGATCAGGATCCTGGCAGAGATGAGGACCCTCTATCAAGGTGTGAGCATAAGAGAGAGGAGCTCAGAGCTCAGATCACAGCCTTGGAGGCTAGGGTCACTACTGTAGAGGCACTGTTAGCAGACAGGGATAGATAGCTTGAACGATTGAGAGCTGAGAGAGATACACAGGGGGAGATGCTCAGAGCTGAGAGAGACGCCCATGCCCGGACAACAATCCATTAGGGATAGAGGGCAACATATTATTACGCGTTGTATCATGCAGCAGTTCCTGAGGGTCAGAGAGCACCCACTTTTTCAAACATAGCTCAGCAGTCATAGGGGGCCATGCCGCCTCTAGTAGCTCCACTCATGCTACCTCCTCCTCCTCCTGACTAGGGAGAGGGGGCGAGCCAGAGTTGATACTGTGCATCATTTTGTGTCATTTTTGAGATTATACATGTATATCTAGATCTTGCTGAGATCTCATTTTTGTACATTTACATTGATTCATATATATATCTGATTCATACTTTTTGGCATACTGATGCTTTTTATGTGTACTGACACTTTGCATCCCATCTGATACTCTTTATGCTATGATACTCTTTATGTTTATCGATACTTGTTATGCTCACTGATACTCTTTATGCTTTGATTTGTAACATGCTTGTAGTTTCTGAATTTTGACATGTTTTATGTATCCATTTTGCTATCCATAGATGTGGTAAATGTATCTTTTTGCACATGTGATGATATCTTGATCTCGTGATGAATTAGTTTATAGTTGAGAACATCATTTTATAATGTGGATGTGATGAGTATATTACTGATATGAACAAATGATATCTATGTGAAAATGCAAATGTATGTTTTCTTTGATTTTTTAGCGATGCAAAATATATGTATAGATGCACTCAGGATGTAGAAGTAAAAATGCAATACATGGATGTTTTATTTTTGTATTTTTCAATTTCATGTTTCCAAATGAATGCAAAATGTATGCTATGGATGATATTAGTAATAAAAATGATGTAATTAACTTGATATTTGTAGAAGATAGAAACCATGTTTGGATCGTAAATTTCCTTTATGTTGTTAATACTGTTGAAAAATGCATCAAGCAATCCTTAAATGCAGCTATATGAAGACTCTTAGGACGTGTCACTAATTTAGCAAATATTGCAACATTTTTATCATCATTGGGCGGTTTCAAAACAGAGACCATCAAATAGTACAACTATCACTAATACCCACTGATATTATGTTAATATGAATACTATATTTTATTGAAATGTCAGAAATAGACTTAGGTATCAAGGCATAGAAGCCAGGATAACAAAAATAGTCATCTTCCTTCTAATATACCATTTTTTGAGTAAGGCAATATATTGAACCTGCAATGACCTTGAAAATTCATATCCTTGGGTACATTATGATTCGTATACCTTAGTGAGAATCTAGATCCGAAAATAGATAAGGAAATTGTTTCAAACTCCCCGTAGCTTACACATAACAAAGATCAAGATATATGCGGCTATCCACCCATAGTGGCAGCTCTAACCATAAACATCCAAGCTAGGTAAAATTTATAGGATCATATGAAACAATCACCATACACAGAAATTTAAGAAAATATTATGTCCCCTATCCTTGTGACTCTTTGTCTTTGCGCAGACGCCATTGAGCAACTAAGAAGACACAACAAATCATCAATTGAGAATCAATGAGATAAAATTATAATTACTTAGATGCCCCTAGTCGAAAACATCATCAAGACATAAAAGAATCATAATCAAACCATTATCAAACTGTGCGTTTAAGTAGTATTTAGTTCATCCATATGTCAAGCACAGTAAAATATTCATCAATCAGAAAATCGCAATACAAGTAATATGGTGTTCCATGTTTGTGCCTTGATAGGATAATCCATTCATGTTTGTGATCAAATACGGCTCTGTAGGAATGTTATGTATGTGTTATGTCATGTCCCATGTCATCAAAAGACACCTTTGTTTTTGGAATAGTGACATTGTTTTGCATGTGTCAATAAACTTCATGTTTGTAAGGCAAACTATCCTAGAGAAACCTAGCAACCATAACTGAATATACCAACAAAGATGCCCCCAGTGTAGAATGACCTATCCCTAAGACGTAAAGATAGACAAATCCCAAGCGAGGATAAGATATTCATGTAGGAAAATGAAGTTAACGTATGAGCACAGGCAAAATTATGAAGGCCTAGTATCAGTAGCGCATTGATAGATGGAGCACAGAATACAAGTGACACCTAATTGCCAGGTTTTCCCCACTTCGCAAGATCTTTTTCTTTATTTTTGCTACCAAGATGCCTGTTTTATCAGGTGCTCATCAAGGCACTTTTGCTCTTTTTCAATTTTTTTGCTATTTTTACTTTTTTTGAATGTTTTTACACTATCAAGGTGCCTGTTTATCAGGTTTTCGCCAAGGATACCCATTTTGAAGTAATTTTTCCACTATTTTTGGATTTTTTCAGGATCAATTTTCTGAATATTTTTGGTATTTTGCCAGAACTTTTTGCTATACAGGCTCTACTAGCCAAACATTTAAGCGTAGAATCACTTTAAATGTAGAGTGTTGATAGGATCTGGAAGAACGTCTCCCTCAGGTGTAGCTAATTGATAAGCTCCAGTCCCAAAAGTAGCAGTAATAACATAAGGTCCCAGCCAATTAGGTTCAAACTTCCCTTTCGACTCTTTGTTAGCCTGGTTCTTAGGATTCTCTTTTAAGACAAGGTCTCCTGCCTCAAACTTGCGTGGTTTAAACTTCTTGTTATATCCTTTAGACATTCTTGCTTGGTACACTTTGAGGTGATCGAACGCTTGTTGTCTGCATTCATCCAGTAGGTCTAGAGAATTTATCCGATCAATGTGATACTGTTCATCAGTAACTAGGCCTTGTAGAGAGATCCACAAAGATGAGATTTCAACCTCAATAGGTAGTACTGCTTCAACGTCATAGACTAGAGAAAATGGTGTGGCTCCAGTCGGTGTTCAGATGCTTGTTCTGTAGGCCCATAGTGCTGGATTTAGTTGTAAATGCTAGTCTCTGCCAGACTTGCTCACAGTTTTGTGTAGGATCTTGAGAATGTTTTTGTTTGATACCTCAACCTATCCATTACCTTGAGGATAATAGATGGAGGAGCAATGTTGAGTAATGTGAAACTGTTCACAAAGGTCATTAATGTCTTGGTTTTTAAATTGGCCCCCATTGTGTGTTACAATTGAAGAGGGTATCCCATATCTACAAATAGTGTAGTTTAGAATGAACATAGCCACCTGTTTGCCAGTGGCTTTGATTAGCGACACGGCTTTGACCCACTTTATGAAATACTCAGTGGTCATAATGATGAACTTGTGTCCATTTGAAGAGTTGGGATATATCTGTCCAACCAAATCAAAGGCCCATTGTTGGAATGACTAATGTGTTATAAAAGGTATTAGTTCTCTGGCAAGAGCATGGATGAGATTTCCATGTGTTTGGAATTTAAGACATGCTTTGGAAAATTGGATAGCATCTTTCTCCATTGTAGGCCAGTAATAACCTACTCTGAGTAGTTTTTTAGCTAATGAAAAGTCATTCGAGTGTGATCCACATACACCTTTGTAGACGTCTTTTAAAGCTAGATCAGACTCTTCTAGTTCTAAACACCGAAGAAGCGTACCATTGAGACTATGTCGATATAGGTTGTTAGTAATGAGGACATAACATGATGCTATCTGAATCAGGGATCTTTTCTCATTTCTAGATAGATTGGCAAGAATGGTTTGGTCTGAAAGATAGGCAATGATACTGGCATATCGGGATTGATGGGGAGTATTTAAGACATAGATTACCTGGTATTTTGGATTGGAAAAAGCGGGATAGGATATCTCTTCCACCAAGAAGTCATAGAGAAATTGATGTTCCTCTAGTTGTAACATGGACGCCAAGGTAGCCATAACATCTGCAGCTTTATTCTCTGATCTCGGTATCTGTTGAAAGGTGACGAAGATAAAGTATTTCTTCAAATCATCAACTAGTTTTTTGTAGGACATCAATTTTTCATCTTTTGTTTGATATTCCCCATTGATTTGATTGATAACTAGTTGGGAGTCACCATATATGTGTAACTCAATGATCTTCCATTCTATGGCGAGTTTGAATAGTATTTAGTTCATCCATATGTCAAACACAGTAAAAGATTCATCAATCAAAAAATTGCAATACAAGTAATATGGTGTTCCATGTCTGTGCCTTGATAGGCAAAATACCAAAAATGTGCGTGTATTTGGGTACCTATTGGAAATAACACAAACACTCAATAGGTCATTGCATTAGTTCAAATGGTTAGATAAAACGTTGAAAACCACTAATATCGGCCTATTGCCTTCTAACTAGAAAGAGTGTGATTCATGACATACTAGCCCTCAGAATATGCTATAAATCAGTGACCAATACTATTCTAGCATGAAGGATTTGATTCAAATTGAGCTAAAAAGATGGAAAAACATGTAATCTAGCTTGAAAGATGGATTTAAAATAATGAACTAGGATGAGATAATAGATGAAATATGAGTCTAATATTAATTCAACAGCATAAAAATGTAATTGAAATCTAAAGTGAAGGCTTCTTTGCTCTCAAAATAGGCTTCTATTTATAGAAGAATGGGAGAGAGAGAGAGGGGGGACAAGGTTCATTTATGAATCAGGATGCTCATAAATGAAGGTGTAAGAGCCATTAATGCCCAAGGCATTAATAAAGCATGGGAGAGACATAGGTTTAAGGCATCTTCATTAATAAGGCATTAATGAAAGCCTTTAAGAAGCATAGGAAGATGGCTTGAGAAGGTGGACCTTAAGAAAGTCCAGCTTGAGAAAGTGGACTTTCTCAAGTGGGTTGAGTTGTTAAGCATTTCTTAATGGAATGTGACAAAATTAGGAGGTGGGTTAGAGAAAAATTCAGGATTAGGATTAGATTAGTATGGGTGAATGGGTTGAGAAGGGTTAGAACCCAGGGTAGAAGTGGTTGAGATAGGTTAGGTTGGGGTTTAGGGGAATATTAATAAATGAAATAAACTTATTTAATTCATTTAGAAATATTGGAATTAATTATTTAAACAATGAAATTACTTTTTAATAATTAGGGAACCATAGCCATTTTAATTAAATTAAATAGGCTAGGGGAATGGGTTATTTTGCAAGTGGGTATTTTTATTTTGGGATTTATTTAATTTCTTTATAATTAAATACAATAGCCATATTTGATTTTGATAACATTTGATTGGTCAAAATTGATTTGAATTGTATGGCTATAATAGTTAATATAAATCAGTGATAAAAAATCACCTAGGACATTAAATTGATTTTAAGAATTATGCCAAGCAGTAATAGGGTCATTTGGACATAATCAAGGGTATGATCACACTTAGGTAAAATAGGGTCCATAGTTATAACAGACCAAGTTCAGGTGGTTACACCATACACTAGGGGAAATGATTCAGTATTTGAATGTCTTTTAATGCTTGTGATAGCAATTGTTGATTTAATGTTTACATTTGTTAATTTAATATTTATAGGTGTTTACTTAATTTCTAATTCTCTTAAAAGCATTGTACCAATGGTTGTGACTTTATAGTTGTTATCGCTGATGATGACTACCCATAATTGAATGAAAAGTAGCCCTTATTCTAAAAAGAAACCAATCATGTGATACCACATCAATTGCTCAAGTATGGGAGTCTCTTTTGCATGACCATTGGTCTCAGTTTTCTTTTAGGCTATTTCGGACACCTTGAAAAAAAACATGTTGATGTGACATCATATTTGATAATGTGGCCCTGAAACCTTAGGTATAACTACGGGACTTGCCAAGTAAACTCCTGTAGAAAATTGGGGGTGATTTAAAGTTTCCACGTAGGATTTTGAAATGCACAAAGTTAGGGTGCAGAACTACTAGGTCCTCTCCCCTAGAACAAAAGTTTGAAAGCATCAATACCAACAAGTCCTCCCATACCTGTTAGAAATTAATCTTTCCTTGGTGAAATATGTAATTAAAGGATAAACCAAGCTATCCTATATTATATTTGTCCTCTAGTCCAAGTAGGAGGACATGTCACATTTTTGTAATTCCTTTAATAAGAAAATTAAATATTCCTCCTTAAGAGGAATCTCACATTTGGCATACACACAATGTTTATATGGCATTCATAGAAGAATTGAGTTATATGCAAACTCCTCCACTCATCTCTATTTAAGAGATGCCTCTACACACACTTGCTCAATAGTCTTCTCTATTTTCTCACTTCTTCTCACATTCTCAAATTTGCTATCACTATTATAATGAGCTTATTGCTATTTTTCTCTCTTCTTATTTAGGCTTTGTGCCTCATTCATATTATACACAAAGGTTTTTTACTTATTTTTTACCTTTCAAAATCCTTGAGTTCTTGTGTTTGTCTTGGAGCATTTTGGTGAACTTGTGTTTGATCTGTGTGTGTGTGTGTGTGGTAAAAATCTTCTTTTTGCACTCTCTCTTGAATTCTTTCCTTATCTCTTTTCCATTTTCTTTTATGTTCCTAACATGGTATAAGAGCTAGTTTTATTCTTATTTTGAGTGTTGCATGCATGAATAGTTGAAAGATTAACGCTTGTTTGTAGGTTTTCTTTCCTTATTTTTTGCAAGTCTAACATATTTTTTAAAACCTAACTAATTTCTGAATGGCTTGCCACCAAATCTAAGTTTATTCATCTCTATTTCAAGTTTTTATAGTTATTATCCCACCCTTCGTCGAGCAACCACAAGGGAAGATTTCAGATTTGCTATATATCTATTTATCTAACATTATTGTTGCAGGATTTTCATTATATCTCATATTAATATGTTCTTATTACATCTCTGATTTTCTATATCTATGTAGGTTTAAATTTATATCTGATTGACCTATATCTCTGTTGTTATTATATTTTCTAATATTATTGTCTCTTTTTTAATCTAACACATCATTATATTTTGTTTGGCAGTTTCATCCCCTCTCACACTTCTCCAGAGTTAATGCTTCATTGCGTAAACCATTCATTACTTGCGCAACACTTAGCATAGTCTCTAATTCATCTTAGCACAACTTTCATCCATAGTTTTACCTGATTGCATGCTTAGCGGAGCCGAGCCTCCTCAGCTTAGCCTTGTCTTTTCATAGTGCAACTTTTTATTATTCCTTGTATTCATCTAGCTGCTCACGCAATGTGTTAACTTTTCCTCCCATCCAGCATAGCCTTTGATGTCTGCGCAACCTTTTCCTTATTACATTGCACAACTTTTTCATATACTATTCCCTTGCGCAACTTTCTTGGTAGCATAGTATATTCATTATGCAACATTTTGGGGTATTTGGATATCTATATTAATCTCCTCACACACTTGTGTAGCTCCTCAATTCATATTCCAGTAGCCTCTTAAAATTTTTAAATCTTCCTTCTTATCTTTTCACAACATTCTCTGTTGCTCACACATTATATCATATTAGTTCAAATTTTAATTTTAATTCAAATCCACCATAACATGTAAACCTTCTTACATTTTTCGCCTATTATTTCAAATTATATAATAACAGTAGCACAACACATGGCCTGTTATTGAATTTTTTGTTATCAATTATGCTCAAGGTTTGTGTAAATCATTTTTATCAATAACATTGAACATTTATGCAGTCATACATTCCTTACTCATTATTCTCCCCTGAAAGTGCAGCAGATATCTGGATTAATATCCTGGAAATAGCTTTGATTATTATTCTTTTACGAATATAGTGTTCTACCTAAGGTTATTTTTTAGTTTAATTATTCTGAGTTTCTGCAACTTTTTGCATTTAATCATTTCTGACTTATCTAATTTTAGTTTAGTTTGAACATCTTTTACTCATTTATTAATTTTATAAATTTGGTCAAATCTTTATTTTAATCAAAACATTTAATCATCAATACATTTTTTCAACTCAATATTTCATAATATCGCTTTATTTATACGTTATTTGTATCAATCCTACCCGAATTCCATTGTTGTTTCATTATTTCATTTCATTAAAAATTTGTTCCTTCATTTAAACAAAATATTTAAATTTTTTTTCATATCACTATTTAACAATTCAATTGTAAGTTACATTAAGTTTAATTGTTTTTTTCTTAATCTTGATTAGTATATATATCCATTTTTTACACTTTATTTAAGTTAATTTGATTATCTCTTTCATTATTAATCATGTCTACTCTAATTTTGTAAATTAAACTCAATAGTTCTAACTATCATCAATGGAAAACTTATGTTTCATTTCTATTCAGTTTTAAACATTTACTTGAAGCTACTACATATGCTTCTATTGAACTAGCTACCTCTACTTCTCAAGAAGAAAACTATCCATGGAAAACCAAGAATGAAGCTCTTAGTTTGATTGGTCTCTCAATTGTTCCTAATCTCTATGTTTGAATTGGACATTGTACCAAAGGCCATCAAGCGTGGGACATTCTACAACAAACGTATGACAGCTCATCTGAATCCCATAAGATTCAACTCCAAGACAACTTGGAGGACTTGATTTATACTGATTTCAAAACCATGGATGAATTCTTACTCAAGTTTGATGCAATTAAAAATAAATTAAGTGGTGTTAATGTTACTTTAATTGATATTAGATTAATTACTATTATTCTTAAGAAATATCTTCCTAAAGAGTTTTAGCAATTTATTACTAACATTCATTCTTAGCTTGCTATTCCTAGTTTAGCTCCTCATTTAACTTATGCTATTTTCAAAATTTGTTACGTCAAGAGGAGGCTAAATTATTGCAATTTGGTACTATTAAATCTTTTGAACATGCTTTTGTATCTAAAACTCAAAATCAAAATAATAAGTCACATTCTAATCATCTTAATAAAAATCATCATAACAATAAGTATTCTAATAACAAAAATAATTATTCAAACAACAGGTCTAATTCGAGGCTATCATATAATAATAATAATAATAATAATAATAATAATGGTGAAAAGGAGTAGATATGGTGCCCGCTTGCTTTAACAAAAGCAACTAATTTTTGACATTTGTGAGGAATTGCCACCTGGATCCCCACGAGCAATCGACCAACCCTCAGTGGCAGGACTAGATTTTCCAGGACCTACTAAGGGTACTCAATCAGGAAAAGGGGCAATGGCACATATGGTTCCCCCAATTAACAATTCTAGAGCGCCCTTCAATCCAAAAATTTCAAGGCAGATCTGGTAGCCCAAGCAAATTAAGGAGGCACTCGACCGTAGTACTGCACTCAAGGCGGTTCTGCGAGACCACAGGGCAGAGAAATCAATGACTAATTTATCGATTCCAGAACACATGCTTCAAGATCACGTTGGCTACCTTTGCCAGACCACACTAATTGGTAAGCCTTCAAATAATACTTTGGATTTCTCAGAAATTAGGGTTTGGGCTTTTAAATCCTGAGCAGGTTTACTAGATATTTTTAGATTGGAAGACGAATTTGGCTTTTTCATTGCTATATTTGAAACTGCAAATCAGAAGAATGATATTCATAAAAATCAAGGATGGTTCTGTTAGGGTCTGGGTTAGTACACAATGAACTGGTCCCCAAAATTTAAAACAGATAACACGGCTTGTAATTTTTATCCCCTTTTGGCTTGCATTTCCTAAGTTGCCTCTAGAATATAAAGATCTAGAAAGCATAGAAATAATCTCCAACCAGCTTGGAATTTTTGTCAGACATGATTATATTCCCTTCGAATCTCTGAACAAATCAGCCAAGGTTTGTGTCCTCCTCGATCAATCAAAAGATAGGCCCTCATAAATTAAAATCAACACAAGATGAGGTTTATGGGTTCAAAATATTGAAGTACAGAGTCTTGATACTATTTCAAGATCTCTAGCACAAACTTGGACACCTTGCTTCACATTGTAAGCAAGGAAATTTACCAGAGATTTGGGTGTGTGAAGATCAATGTTCAAATCCATTATCTTACAGGTTTTTTGATACATGTATGCAAGGAGATATGTATACTAGACTAACCAGGCCCAACAAATGCCTTTACAAGTATTTAGAGCAATAGCACCCATTACATACTCATTCAAAGCTGCTATATTCTTCTTCTTCGCTTTGTGATACATCTTTTTGAGGCAGGACATAGCTAATCAGACTGAGGATATAGGAAGGGAAAAAGAAGATCCATCCACTCAGAGTATGGAAAAATTTATCCACTCTTTAATGTATGAAGAGTCCCCCATTAACTTGTCGGATATGCAGTACTGCCTTAATGATAAAGCAATTATGATCTTCAAAGAAAGGAATTATATGGACTCCATGATAATTGACTTGGCTTCCACATTGGTGCTTGAAGAAGCATCGACTTGGAAGAGCTAGAGGAGACAGATCAAGTGCCAAATGGGGCCACTTTTAGAAAATAGTGACCAAATGAATCAAAAGAGATTCCCAACGTGAATCTGAATACAGAGTCTCAAGACTCAAAATCCAAAAACCCCAACATAGAGATTTCTATAGTTTCTCAAGATCAACAAGGGGAATTTTTTCCATCTCTCAATTTTAATGCTTTTGAAGACCACATAACACTATTTCTTCAAGAGGGTAATGTCTTCGATCAATTTCCTACTGGGGCTTCACTTTCAAAGAATGGGATTTTAGCTCAGATTCTAAACCTACCACTACAAGAAAACATCGATCCCGATTATATCAGTGGCATTGAGGCTATCAAAGTGCACGATTACAAAGAAGTCCATAACCTAGAACTTTGCATACCATTAGGTGGCTATGATCCTAATATCATACTATCTATTGATCAAATGCCATATCAAAAAGGGAAAGATATGCCAACACCAAGAAAGAGGGGGAGAAAACCTAAAGCCTCAATGACCAAGGTGGAAATAGATGCAAGAATTCAAACAACATTAGATGGCAAATTCTCAATTTCCAAAAGAGCCACAAGGAGATCTAAAGGATCTCCTTGTCAATAATGAATATCGTGTCATGGAATGTCAGAGGCATAAATTCCTTTGAAAAAAGAGGCTGAATCAAGAAAGAGTTGGACTCATTGGGAGCAAAGATTATACTACTGCAAGAAACTAAGCTATCTCAAGAAAATTTTGATAAAACAGTTAGAAAATGGGTTAAATGGAAATCCACCCATGTGTAGGTAATGGAGCCTCTAGGGGTTTAGCTATGCTATGGGACCTTAAAGTAGTGCGGGATCAGCTCATAGATCAAAATGATCACTCTCAAATTCTGAATATCAAGATTTTTGACTTAACATTCACTTTGATCAATGTTTACGGTCCCACGACAACTAATGATAAACAAAGACTATGGTTGAATCTGAAAAATAGTATTCAAGCATAAGAAAACCAACACATCATCATGGGGGGTGATTTAAATTCTATTCTTAAAGAGTCTGAAAAATGTGGTGGCATTTCCCCCACATCAAAACTATTCAAGATTTCTCATAGTTTGTGAATTACAACAACTTGTTGGACATCGAACCAGCCCATGGGTCTTTCACATGGATGAATAAAAGAGCTCATTTCTCCCACATTGCTGAAAGACTGGATAGGTCCTTAATCTCCTAGAAGTGGAACTTAACAGATTATACCTTCCAAGCAGATATTTTGGCAAGGCAAAGATTAGATCATTTCCCAATATCTTTAAACTTCCAAGCTACTCTAGCCAAGTAGGGAAGTAAGAATCAACCTACTTTCAAATTTGAGAAAATGTGGCTTCATCATCCACATTTATTTCCTCTAGTACAACAATAGTCGATAAGTGCTCCTAGAGGCAAAGGATCTAAAATGCACCAATTTTCAGCCAAACTAAAACACATCAAGTCACACATCAAAAAATGGAATGAAGCAGCATTCAAAAACATATTCAAAAAAAAAAAAATTGTATACCAGCAACTAGAAGAAATTCTTGATATAACCATCAATCAAGGTATGGAAAAAGATAGTTTTGAGAAACAAAAATTACTCCAAGAAGAATGGGAAGAACTTTGTATTCGAGAAGAAGTATATTGGCGCCAAAAATCATGAGAATTATGGCTAGAAGAAGGGGACAAAAACACAAAATACTTCCATGCTTCAGCTCAACACAAAAGAGCAGAAAATATAATTTTTTCCATTAACAAAGTAGATGATGGAACAGTCATCTCAAATGCACAAGGGATACAACAAGAAGGCATCAGGTTCTTTTAAAACTTACTTTCCCCAACAAACATTCCAATACCCGTCAATCAGCAACTCCAAGACCTACTCCAGGGAATTCCAACAATTATAAAAGAGGCTAATAACACAACACTAAAGGCACCCTTTACAATGTTAGAAATCAAAAAGTAGTTCTCTCCCTGCCACCGGACAAGTCTCCTGGGCCAGATGGATTTACAACCTTATTCTACCAAACATTTTGGGACTTGATTGGTTGTGACTTCCTTGGAGTGATAGAAAAATCAAGGAAACATAGAGCAATGTTAAAATATTTTAATATTACAAACATTGCCATCATCCCAAAGATCAAATTCCCCAATACTTTCTCCAATTTTAGACCAATCTCACTATGCAACATAATATACAAAATCATCACAAAGGCAATTTACTTGAGATTGCATCACCTGATCCCAAAATTAGTTTCCTAGGAGTAAGGTGGCTTCCTTCCTAGTAGAGACACTATGGAGGGTGCATTGGTAGCACATGAGATCCTACATTCAATCAATTCTAGTAAGTCTCCAAACTTTCTAATCAAGTTAGACACAATGAAAGCATACGACAAAGTAAGTTGGGTTTTCCTCTTCAAAGTCTTAAAAACAATTTGGATTTTCTGATTGCTGGTGTAAATGGGTCAAATATTGCATATCTGGGGCTTGTTTCTCTATGATAATTAATGGGGCTCCAGAAAGCTTCTTTCCTTCAACACAAGGAATATTTCAAGGTGATCCCCTATCCCCGGTTCTTTTCATACTAATGGAAAAAGCCTTCAACAGATATATTAATGTTAAACATGAACTTGGTCAGTGGGAGGGAACAAGAATTGGGGATTCTGAGTTAGCGGTAACTCACTCTTTATTTGTGGATGACATGCTGCTATTTGGTACCTCTAATATCAAGGAAGAAAAACATATCAAACATGTGTTGGATTTGTATACTATAGTCTTAGGGAAGAAAATTAGTGTTCAAAAGTCCAAAATATACTTCTTCAACACTAACCATATTATATCAAATAGAATAACAAACATTCTGGGGTTCTCAATTGACTTCCTTCCATCAGTGCACCTCAGTATCCCTTTCTTCATGGCTGCAAATAAGAGTTCATATTGGTTTCCAATCATTGGTAGAATCAAGTTGAGAATTGTGGCATGGAAAGCGAAATGGCTTTCCCTAGTAGGGAAAATTCTTCTTATCAAAATAGTGCTAGTAGCGATTCCTAATTATTACCTTTTAGATCTAAAGGAACCCTCCTTAGTGATCCAAACAATTCAAAATCTTCTACGACAATTCCTTTGGAAAGGAAATATGAATGAAGAGAAGAAGATTCCTGTAGTATCCTTGCAAGACATGGCACAAATAAAAGCTCTGGGTGGGGCTGGTATACATGATCTAACAAATCACAACAAAGTATTTGGGGGAAAACTAGTTTGGCATATGTACCACAAGCCAGGTAACAAGTGGTGACAAATAATGCAACAAAAATATCTAGATAATCCTTGTCCTTCTAGAATAATCACTATTAGAGATCCTCCAAAGGGATCTGCCATATGGGATTTCATGATGGCCTCACGAGATATTGTCACCAAATACATAACCTAAGAAGTGAACTTAGGGGAAAGAATTAAATTTTGGAGGGATTCTTGGAATGGCTCCCCCCGTTTATCATTCAGGTTCACAGGATGCGATGGTAGAAGTAGCGGAGTCATGTTGGGGTCTATATTTGATTGATTACATTTCGGTTGTATGTCTTTTCCCCAAGAAAATAATTTGGAAAGATCCTAACGATCTTCCAATACCAACTGTTGCCCAAATTTCCCATTCTGTGCATTTGGTTTGGTTTGCCCTATCTGGTTTTATCTGTCTTGTTTTTTCAGGGTTCCAGATCCTCACTAAAACCCTTAAAGCCCTAAGGAACCCTAAGTCTCTTGTGTTGAACGATGAAATTAACCTTTAGGCTTTGGCACGTTATGTTCTGAAGTTACTTTTTCTAATCACTTAAAACATGTGCTTATTTTCAGTCGCTTGATCGCTTTGCCTCAGAGAATATTCCTATTTTATCTCCCGACTTTGCTTTTGCTTTGTCGCGTAGTCTAGTGATCTTTTGGAATATTCCCTAAATGTCTCCCGACTTAGCATTTGTTCTTTGGTCGCATGATCGCCAGATAATGTCATAAACCTTGGTAAAAGGTGGGTCCCAAGTCAGGTTGCTTGATCGCATGACCCAGATCGAATATGCCAAAGCTTCTCCTAACTTAGCTTTCCCTTTGTGTCGCGTAGTCTCGTTAAGAAATCGAATATTCCATCTATGTCTCGAGACTTGGTGATCTCTCTTCAGTCGAGTTGTCGCTTGATTCCATGTTATAAAGCTTTAAAAGGAACGGGACCCACCTCAGTCGGGTGATCGTGAGAAGAGTCAACAGGTCAAAGAAATGTCTTCCGACTTCACGATTCACTTCATGTCGCATGATCGCTGGATCAGGACATTCAAACAGTTAAAGCTTTGCTTTAGTCGCGTGGTCTCGTGATTAATTG
>MU228215.1:531337-549121 GCA_018584345.1 Thuja plicata
AATCACTCAATGAGATATTTGATATTGGAACCAAAAATTACTTAAGGTTTAAACACAAGCATTCACTTACACAAACTTGTATGAAAGAAAATCTATGTCCATTCATTTCCCATTAAGAGCATCAATTCAAATGTGTTCTGTGAAAGCATGTAAACACTCAAGCCAAACACATGAGAGGTTTAGTTTTAATCCCAAAATCTAAATGTTGTAGAGATGTGACAAAATACCTCAAGTCCAACGCAACGCGCTTAGTAGATTTTATCTTTTTTTTGTTTGTTTTAAGCATTTTTTATGAAAGCAAGCCATGAACCTTCAAATGAATAAGACAAGAAAACAAGCAAACAAGATATGCAATGTATATTCAACTTATGAAAAACCTAGGGTTAGATCTGAAAATAAATTATTAAGAGAAATAATAATCAGCAAATAATCCAAATGACAACTCACATCATGCATTGAACCATGTGAAAAATAAGTGCAAGCTAATCATTAAATGCCTCTTTTTTAATTTTGAATTTTGACCTAGTCAACAAGATCTAATTTGTTTGCTATGAATTCGGATCCCAAACCCTAAATAAAAAAAAGAGACCCCTGTTAAAAAATAGAGAGCTTTCCAAAAATGTCAGAATTTAAAAAAAATCTTTTCATTTGTGCCCTAGAGAGCCACTTTCCCAAAATAGACTAGTTTTTATAAATCGACCAAATGAGATATGATATGACCTCTAAATTAAAAACACAATGAATGAACCCCCTGTATAATTTCAAGACCTTTCCAGAAATGTAAAAATTTCCAAAAAACACACTGATATGCACCAAAAATTAATTTTTTATGAAAAAATCATAAAAAATACAAATTACCTTTGCAAAATCTAAATTTTTTATTGAAGCTTCTCTGATATGTCACCAACCTACCAAAAATATTTCAGACCAAAACTCCAAGCCATTTGGGAGATATGATCAAATCATTGAAAATCTAGGGTTTTCATCTCCAAGCAAATCTGCAAAAGGGTTAGGCTTGAAAAACTTCAATAAAATAACCATCTACAGATTAGAAAATATGAGATCTAAATAAAATGGAGGAAAATCAAGAGCATTATGCCCCACGGTGGGCGCCAAAAATATGTGCATAAATGTTGTCACACTTCTATGAATCATTCCATTCAAGGTTGCTCAAGAATGAGGCCTCAAATATCGATCCATAGCTCTGTAGTCATGGATGTGTAAAAATGTAAAATGAAGGCCCTCAGATAGACGTAGTTGTGTCTATTGCAAATACACCATGAAATGAGAGATTCGAATACATGAAAATGAAATCTAATCTATATGATTGCAATGCGTAAAAGGAAATTAATCTAAATGATAACAATGCATATTAATCTATGAAAGGAAATGAAAATGCAAGATTAATCTATGGAAATAAACATGATTCTAATCTATATGAATAGCCATGAATGCAAGAAATAATGAGACAAGAAGAGAGAAGTTGCAATATCCAAGCTAAAATGCTCAAATTATCCTCCAAAATTGCTCTCCAAACCTGCAACATAACAATATTATGAAAACCTAATATATGAAAATGGGAAGGAGAGGTCTCCTTTTAAAGGAAAGTGAATGATTGAGATTAAGAGGCAAAAATCAAAGGCTATGATTAAGAGGCAAAAATCCACCACTTAGAAAGATGTGAAAAAAAGGGATTTTTATTTAATTTTTAATTTAATTCATTTCCTTTTTCAACAAATAAAGTGCTTTAAGTGGGGTTTTTTATTTATTTAATTAAAAGAGAGGTTTTCTTTCAATTAAATAAATTAGAAGAATTTTATTTAATTAAATGGGAAGAATTTTATTTAATTAAATAAGAGGAATTTTATTTAATTGAAAGGAAATTAAATCTTTTAATTAAATAAAAAATGATCAAACCTTAGGAAATATTGAAATAATTGAATTAATTACAATTTGATCGAGGAAATTGATTTGAATTGAAATATTCCAAAGCATTGATTCAGAAAATTGATAAATTTATAAAATAATAAATGGGGCCCAAAGTCTTAGCGACCATTTTAGGGTGCATACAATATGAATCCCATGTGTTCCTTGGCCACGCAGTGCCTTAAAATGTTTCTTATGGATACATAAAAATTTGTGAGCTTGTAAGCTCATGATTCAAGGTACGAAGGAATAAATGCAGGGACAGGAGTAAGAGCTTGCATTAAGCTCGTGGTCGTACATTCCTATAATATTGAGCCTCTGTTATTGTGTTCTAAGAATATTTGCACTTGCTAGATAGAGAACAGAGTAGTTATCACCTCCAACTTATCAGAATAACATATTGTTCCAAGCTCACTAGATGGCATTATTTGCAAGGGAGATCCCAAGTTATGACACATGCGTCCTCCTGCACAAAGAAATGGTACCAAGGAACTACAAAATCTTTCTACTCCCCGAAGAAATAGAGGCTCATCTCCCATCTCAGGTGGAGGATTATATTCTCGGTGAAATGTTTATCTATCATATGTCGGTGATTTGCAGAGCTATTCAAAAGGTTGTTGGAGAGCACATCCTTGCCCCAAGCACAAAATAGGTTATATTCCCATCACAAGTGGTATCAATTTTCCTTTCAAATTCTATGGACATGGTTCAATCTGTAGACTTATTGTTGTTAATTTCTCACAAGGTTATCCACCCATGTTTTATCACAGATAACTGCCTAATACTAGAAATTCACAAATATAACTTGTGGTCTAGAAATGCCCTAGTAGGTGGGTTATTTTCCCATCATCATTTGCTCTCAAAACATGAATGTAACCTAACATATGAAAGCATTAAGAAATCACTAGAAACGCAGAGTTTTTGATTTGTCAAGAATACCTTGCAAGTTGTGGCTAGGGTTTTGGGTAAAGAGCAGGAAGCGAATATCAAAAAGATGGTCTCAACTATGTTAGACATCCTAGGTTCACCTAATGTTTCATTGCATACCCTTAAGCAGACATCTACACATGTCACATTACCGGGGGACTCTTTTTTCCCTTCCACTATCCCAAATCTTAACCTGCCACTGGATTTGGGAACACACCCAAATGTGGGCTTCTTAATACAGGGCGTGATGCAAAGGCAGCAAGCTGATGAGTTGGATAGATGGGTCAACAAAATTCATATCGCTCCTCCTGTTGGGTGGGGAAATGCATGGAAAAATCAAGGAGCTATACATTTTGCAGACTATGACTTCATGGAAGTATAGTGTGATAAGAATGCCATGAATTTTGACCCGTAAAAAATGTTTTTTGGGAACTTTGATATACTCTTATGTAATTAGGTTGTCTTCAAAACTAAGGTGTCTCCTAGAGTGCAACCTCTGAAGAAATGGCAGAAAAGCGATGGCATGACTGACTATAGTCTTAGGGCCATGAATTTTGACATGTATTTAAGTGTGAATTTGGGTATTTTACCTCATCCTTCTTTTCTTTTATGGTTCTAGACTAGAGGTCATAGTGTAAATATATATTCAGTAATGTAATGGGTGATGAAGCTGGGTTTTCTTGTTGATTCTTTCCCAGCTGAACCTTCGAATCAGTTTATAATTAATAATATATATAGTGGCTAGTCCACTTTTGATTAATAATAATAATAATAATTACATTAATCAACAAAATCAGAAACCACATTGTACTCTTTGTGGAAAATATGGTCACCTAACTAATGTTTGTTTTAAAAAGAAAAATAATAAGAAGCCTATGAATAACAATAATCAAAATAACATCAAATCTCAAGGTAATCAATCTCGACGTGCTTTTACTGCTTGTTATAAATCTTCTCATGCATTAGAATGGATTATTTATAGTGATGCTTCTCATTATGTTACATCACATAGAGAAGTATTTGATTCTTTGCAACTTGATACTACTAATATTCCTATTCAAATAGCTAATGATCATAGTTGCAAATTTGATGGATTTGGTGATGTTAATGTTCCAAATGGAAACTTACACAATGCTCTTTATGTTCCTAAATTGAAATCTAATCTTCTTTCAATTGCTCAATTATGTCAAAATTATAAAGTTGAATTTCATAACGATATGTGCTATAGTATTTATCCTAACACTGATCATGTTGTTTCTAATGCTAAGACGGATCATGATAACTTGTTTAAATTCTATGAGTTTGCCTCTTCAAGGTACTCTTTGAAAGTTAATATTGATTTCAATGTATGGCACGAAAGGCTCGACCATTTGAAATATGATTATATTTCTTTGATGCAAAAATCTAACATGGTTGAAGGATTTCCCCATATTGTTCCATCTAAAATAACATGGACAGGGTGCATGAGTGGAAAAATTAAAAGGGAGCCCTTTCCTCATGGTACTTCATGGAGGGTGTCTCATAAGTTACATCTTATTCATAGTGATCTTTTGGGTCCAGTGGGGAACATCTCCATACACAGTTCAAAGTATGCTCTTACCTTTGTGGATGATTTTACTAGAAGAATTTGGATTTATTTCTTTCATACTAAAGATCACGTTCTTGACACATTTTTTTAATTTCATATGTTTATGGAAAGACAATCTGATTCTAAACTTAAAATTCTTAGAACAGATAATGGTACTGAATATGTAAATAATGTTTTTCATTCTTACTTGAGATCTTTTGGTATAAAACATCAGCTTACCATTCCTTATACACCACAAAAAAAATGGTGTGGCGGAAAGGAAGCATAGAACTATTGTGGAAATGGCTAGATGTATGGTGCATGCAAAAGATATGCATTATAATTTTTGGGTTGAAGCAATGGCTTATGCCACTTATATTCTTAATAGAATTCCTACTATAGCTTTGCAAAATATAACTCCCGAGGAAGCATGGTCCGATAGGAAACCCAATTTACAACATTTGAAATTTTTTGGATCTATTTCTTATGTTCACACAACCAAACAAAAAAGGCATAAAATGGATTCTAAATCATCTTCATTTACTTTTGTTGGCTATGATGAATCTACTAAAGGTTATAGAGTTTATGATCCTATTACTAACAAGGTACATATTACAAGAGATGTTATTATTGTAGAAAATGAAGTTCATCATTGTTCCAAGGCCAAAGATGATGAATTTAAAGGGGAATTATTGATCTCATGGAGGACCAACCTCCTATTCTAAACCCTACTCCTAATGCATCTATTTCTATTCCTACTAGTATTAAAAATGATGATGATGATGGTAAGAATATTTTTACTCCTCCTAGTGATAATTTTTCTCATGATGGTGATAATTGTTTTCATGATGATAATGATGAATTTGCTCCTCATAGTGATGATTAAAATGATGAACTTACTCCTCATAGTGATATTTTTGTTACTTCTACAAGAAATACTAAATGGTTTAAAGATTTACTTGATGAAGACAATGATTATATTACTAGAATGGGTGGTCTTATACCTAGGAAACTTAATTTTTGCAATTATGCTTTGATTTCTTCTCTTATGCATTCTAAATATCCTCAAACATTTTCTCAAGCTAAAAATCAACCCCAATGGAAAAATCTAGTTTCATGTAAATGGTTATACAAAACTAAGTTGAATGCAAATAATGAAATTAGTAAGTTTAAAGCTAGGCTAGTAGCAAGAGGTTTCTCTCAAATTGAAGGAATAAACTATAATGAGACCTTTAGTCCTATTGCAAAAATGCCTACTATTAAAGTTGTTTTTTCTTTAGCTGCTAAAATGACTTCGCTTCACCAAATGGATGTTAAAAGTGCTTTTTTTTAAATGGTGATTTGCATGAAGAAATCTATATGTCTCAACGTCTTGGTTTTATTAAAGAAGGTAATTAACATATTGTATGTAAACTTATGCAATCTAATTATGCTTTAAAAAAATCTCCTAGAGAATGGTATTCCAAAATCAATTCTTTCTTTTTTAGTCAAGGTTTTTCTAGAAGTAACAATGATCCTAACATGTATATCAAGCATAGTGAAGATGACATTATTATTATCATTCTTTATGTTGATGATTTGATTCTTACATTAAAAGGCTTTACTGATTCAAGTTTAGGTGGAGAACCCCATGATGGGAAATCTACTTTTGGGTATTGTTTTTTCTTGGTTGAGGTGCTATATCTTGAAAAAGTGAAAAAGATCAATCTGTTTCTCTATGTTCTACCAAAGCTGAACATAAAAGATGTACTAATGCCTCTAAGGAAGCTTTCTGGCTTAGAAGAATTCTTGAAGATTTGGGTTTACCTCAACAAGAACCTACACCTTTATATTGTGACAATCAAAGTGTAATAGCCTTGGCAAAGAATCCAGTCTACCATGCAAATTCAAAGCACATTTCTCTCCACGACCACTTCATTAGAGAGAAAATTGAAGAAAATAAAGTTTCCCCAATCTATTGCAAGGGTGAAGATCAAGTTGCAAATATTTGGACAAAGCCTCTTTCTAGAGAGAAATTTGAATTTCATTGTAAAAATTTGGGTTTGATACCCCTTGATGTAAATACCCCAAGTAAAGATTAAAGGGGGGTGTTAAAAATTAGTCTTTCCTTTTTGAAATATGTAATTAAAGGATAAACCAAGGTATCCTATACTGTATTTCTCCTTTAGTCCAGTCAGGAGGACATGTCACATTTTTGTAATTCCTTTAATAAGGAAATTAGATATTCCTCCCTAAGATGAATCACACATTTGGCACACACACAATGTGAATGTGGAATTCATATAAGATGGGAGTTACATGAAAACTCCTCCACTCATCTCTATGTAAGAGATTCCTCTTCACACACTTGCTCAATAATCTTCTCTATTTTCTCACTACTTCTCACATTCTCAAGATTGCTATCACTATTTTAATAAGTTTATTTCTCTCTTTATCTCTTATTCTTTAGACTTTGTACCCCATTCATATTATACACAAGGGTATTTTTCTTGTTTTTTCCCCTTTCAAAATCCTTGAGTTCTTGTGTTGGTCTTGGAACATTTTGGTGAACTTGTGTTTGATCTCTCTCTCTCTCTCTCTCTCTCTCTCTCTCTCTCTCTCTCTCTCTCTCTCTCTCTCTCACACACACACACACACACACACACACACACACACACACACACACACATTGCCTTTGGTAAAACTCTTCCTTTTGCATTCTCTCTTGGATTCTTTCCTTATCTATTTTCCATTTTCTTTTATGTTTCTAACAATACCAATAATAGAGATATCTACATTTGTTCTTGTAATCTAGTTTCTAAGATGTACTAATACATAACAATTTATAAATTATGGCATATGGTATAACTTATGCATTAATGCTTCCTAGATCAATGACCATCTACTAGGTTACTTTCATAAATAACCACCATTTGAATGACCATCTAGTAGATTGCTTCAAAAACTAAAAATTCCTCAATCATTTTTGGTAATAATTATGTCTATGATTATATACATAGTTCATTAGAGTGTCATTGGATAAGGAGAGAATAGAAGAGGGATACCTAGAAATTTAAGATATTTATTTAGTAAAGATCAACATATTCTTTGATAAACACTCTAACATCATAGGAAACCCGAGATCAATACCAATCCATAACACTTTATACATTGGCTTCTGCATTTCCTCCATAGTAAGATATTCTATCCCAACTTAATTTAATACATTTCTTCTTGTCTACTTTTAAATATTTTGTTCCAAAAATCTACACAATTATTGTCTTAGTAATATGTAAAAGCCATAAACTATTTATAATTGGTGTTTCACACCTTGCATAATAATATTTATAATTATAATATTTTATTTATTATGTAATTTTGCAACTAGGAGCAATTAAATGGGAATTCAACCTATAGAGATTCCTTTTGGAATATTATTCGATCCACTTGATGGTTTTGATTAAGGTCATGAGAAAATTAGGGTTCTCTCCATATAGTACAAAGACCAAAGAAAGGCTCTAGAATAGGCCATAAGTGGCTACTTGCAACACATAGGACAAAAAAACCATTAAGAAAACTCAACCAAAAATCTGTAAGGAGAAGAAAAAGCCACAAATGAGCATTAATAGTAATCAGCCCAAGGTTGTAAACAAAGAAAGAGCCCACAACATGACACATACAACACAATGGCCTAAAAGGCTATTAACAATGCATTGAGAAGGGCTACTTGCGGTAAAATAAACAATAGAAAGAAACCAAAAAGAGTGGGGCAACCCTACAATGGGGACTTAGGAAAGCTCTATATGCCTTCACATTTGGCATTAAAAGGGATCCCAAATTTGTCCAAAAGAAAATGATGAAACCAACCCAACTGAAAGATTGTCTCCCAATTGCAAACCTCATTTCTACATGACTTGAAAAGAAGCCCGCCTCTCTAGGAGAAAAGAAGAAAGACCTCTTTGGAATGGAGAGACACCCACATAATTATCCAACAAAAAGCTGCCACCAACAAGAGAAGACCACCAAAATTTACACTTCATCTCTTTCACAAAGAAGGTCTCCACCTCAATAAGGCACATTCTCTTAAAAAACCCTTCCTCTAAATAATTTCTCTCTACTTCAATAGGAGCTAGTTCCACCTCAATAGGAAAACATAGGTTTCCACCTCAATAGGAGCCCCCTTCAACCTCAAAAGGGAAACCAAACATAGCCAAAGCAGAAACAAATAGGGCTGAAGAACCCTAGTACAATGAATGGAGGAGGAAGGGTAAAATCACATCAATACTCCACCACTTAGAAAAATCACCCTTAGCCTACAATAGAAACACTACAACAAAGAACCAACAAGCACTTTCATGAGAAAAAATAAGTATGACAAAGGACATCCACCAAAGAGAGAGATGGGGGTAAATAGAGAGCACAATAAAGCACAACCTCTAAAAACACTCATAACCTAAAACATGCAACAAAATTTCAAGTAAGATCCAATCACCTAGCACAAAGTAACACAACAAGGAAAAAGGATCTCAACACAAGGAGATGGGGGAGAAGGGAGAAATCAAACGAAGCACATCCTAATAAAAATATTGCACCCAAACACCTACATCATCACTAAAATATAGAACCAACCAACACTTGGACAACAACACAACAACAGAGAAAAACAAAAAGAAAATAGAGAGACACAAGAGAAGGACATGAACACAATAAAGAGCCTCCTCTTAAGATGGTCACACCCAACAAATACCAACACCATTGCTGCAAAGACCCACCAAAGATCTATAGAAAGGAGAGATAGCATCAAGTAAAGGTAACCTCGACATAGAGAGTGGAAAACAAAGGGGTTGAATCATCAAATCTCTCTATTTTAAGAAAATATACCCCATAACCATCTCCACAAGCCCTATAACCAAGAACCAAAAATTTGCAACAAAGATTCCTTCTCAAAACACCCAAAAATAAAACCTAAATGGTCAACACGATAAAGTCCTTTGCAATTTCTATAGAAGATCCAAGACCACTTCTACATCGAATACCATAAGCTAAAATAAATTACTTAGAAAAAAAAGAAAACCCAAACTACAAGGGATTCTTCACCAAACTCGATAGTCATCGTCCACATTACCGTAGAAGCACCACATCCTTGACTATGAAACGTAGAAAAACAAAACTAAATGACACCACCCAAAATAGATGTCCCACTAGAGTAAAATAGTAGCTCCCATAAGATGCATTAAAATTCAAATACCACCAAGCTAGGAAAAATGGATGCAGGAAATAGGTCTTAGTGAAATGATCCTTCAAACCCTGAAACACTCATGCCAATATCTGGAAATATTTAAGCCTATGCTTGAGAGAAATAATCCAGGGTAAAGATAGCACCATCTCACTGGACCTGTTGAGGGATAATTCTTGTAAAGAATAGGCATTCACATGGCAGATAGAAGCAACAAGGTGAAAAAACCCTTTCCTCTTTAAAAAAAACACCTAGGGCTAAGCATACCCTCATGGTAGATGCTATATCAAAGTACATAGAGAAAGGCACATCTAGGCCCTCAAACATATATAAACTGCAAAAAAAAAGAAAGCTAGAGGAACCAAGGAATAAAGGGAAGAAGAGAACCATAAAAAAATTGTGCATGTCCTCCGAAAACACCTATCTAGATGAAGGCCAAACTCCTCACATAGAGGCAAGCTCATATCAGCCAACCAAACAACCAACCCATTGAAAAAATAAATATCTTTTCCATCATCATTTTCATCCTCATCTCCTTCTACATCTCCACAAGAACCTGAAACCCTAGGACCATTCCCTATCCTACCTTTCTCCCATATAAAAATGAAATTTGTTGGCATTGTAATTAAGCCGAGAAGCTTTTTACAGTGACATCAGTTTTCATTGTAAACATTTTTACATTTTAAAACATATTTACATTCATTTAGGTGTCTTATGTTGACCTGGCATAGTCATGAAATTTGGATATGTTTCAATGACAATTTGACATATTAAATTTTAAAAAAATTATTCGATGAAATGGAATGTTCTTTGTTTCATTTCCAAGTAGTGACTCATTAAACCCGTCAATATTGGATATTTTAACTTCTAGACTTTTAAATAAAAATGCTTAAATTCTAGACGTTTAATTCTCTTTGGTGAATTGGGAAACTGTTTGCCTTCCCAAATCAATGGGAGGATTGGGGATTAGAAAAATAAACTCATTAAATAAGGCCCTTTTGGATAAGGTTGGATAGACCTTGGTCAAGGAGGTGGCTGATTGATGTAGTATTATGAGAGCGAAATGCCTAGTAAAAGAATAATTCTGCATAAACTTTTGTTCCCCAGGACTTCCTTTGGGATCCAAAATATGGAATAATATCCTTAAATGAAGACCTATTATTAAGAGAGGCTTAAGGTGGAAGATCGAGAATGGAAGGAGAATTAGATTCTGGAAAGATACCAATCCATTTTCAATAATTTACGGCTTCCCTTCTCAAACTATGAAGATAGACTTATTTGGTAGGGAACACAATCCAACAATTTCTCTATAAAATTGACTTACAGACAAATGCTGAATTACAATCGGGACTTGAATATTTGGAAAAAGAGTGGAATGCACAGATGTTACGAAAATATTTTTTTTTCCTGGTGGGTTCTTATGCATGGAAACACTCTGACGCAAGATAATCTAAGGAGAAGAGGATTCCAATTTCCAACTAGATGTGTCCTTTGTAAAATGCAAGAGGAAACTATAAATAATCTTTTCATCCACTGTTCCTTTTCTATGGTTGTTTGGTGGAATATCTTACAGAATTTTCATCTTCAATGGGTCTTTCATTATGACATCCACCAGTTTGTTTAAGGCTGGAAACACCCCACCTATCATCCGATCATTAAAAAACTATGAAAACAGATTCCCCTAGATATTTGTTGGAGTATATGGTAGGAACAAAATAATAGGATCTTTAGAGGCTCGGAAAGCACACCAAATATTGTGTAGAAAAACTATTGTAATTTTCTCAATGAGAATATCCCAACTAGTAAATGGAAATCCCGCAACCCTCCAAATCCCATTCATGTTTGAATTTGTAACCAATGGAAAATCCCTCTAGAGTTTAGAAATTATGATAATACCAAGAAGCTTCAAATGAAAAGAGAAAAATGGATTTCTCAAAGCCCATCATGGTAGAAGTTGAATTTTGATGGTGCTGCTAATAATGTATGGCACACAGGAGGTGGAGTGATAAGGGAACACTGGGGGAACTTGATTGTCCCCTATGTAGGGATATTGAAAAACTATATTGGAAATTAGGTTGAGGCCTTGGCTCTTCTTTTGGGTCTCAAGTTTGCCCTTTGTATAGGAATCAGGAGGTAGAAATTGAAGGTGAAACTAAATTTATTGTGGAGGTGGTTAGTGGTATATATGTTGCGGGTTGGAAGGTGGAAACCATCTTAAGGGATATTCATACATATGCTCATTTCCAACAAGGAAATGTTTACTATCAAGTACACGTATAGAGAAGACAATGTTACTATTAATTCTACGGTAGCCTTTGGAATGTTAAAGAATGGTGTTAGATGCTGGAGGAGTATTCATCTTCTTGTAGAGGACACTAGGGAGATCCTGGATAAGGAAATAGTAAAATCTAATATTAATTATGTTCAAGTACTATACTAAGCTTTCTTCTATGTTTTTTTCTATGTAGACAATGATGACTATGACACATATTCAAATTGTAATTTTGAAATTGGGTTTTATGAGGGCGCGAATGGGATATACACATGGAGACTGTTTGTTGTTTCATCATCCCTAAATATCATAGTGTCTAAATAATAATTACAAGTATCTGGTGTGGACATATTTTTTTAATTAAGTTTATTTATTACACTTTACTCTAGATGAGAGCCATTCGTTTCACCGATGGTATTTACCTTTTTCATCCCCTAACCTTTTATGTAAATGTGAGCGCCCAAGAGTCGTTTATAATTTAATTTGGTGGGATTGTTTATACACGCAACATAATTATTACATAGCTCATTACAAAGGGCTTCATATGCATTTTGTGGGTTGGTTTCCATATTTTTTTATTAATTGTGGGTATCTCTGCAAGTCTGAAAATTACTTCTCTCTATCTGTGGATTTGGAGGAAGAGAAAGCGAACATGGGTGGTGAGCATTTGAGGATTGAGTCAGATAAAACTCATGACTTGAAAAATAAGCTTGTAGTCTGGTTTGTGTCAACGAATACTAGAATTGACAAGGTCATGGAGAACATGACTGACTTCAACACGAGGTTGTCAAAAATGATTGTTTCATCATGGACGGACTAATAGGTCACTATTGGGGGAATTTATTTTGAGATTAATGAAGAATTCACCGCTCAATCCATGGGCTTATCCATGGAAGGCAGGAAGTGGTAGAAGTAGAGTTAAATTTCTAACACTACTAGTCTGAACTAGTTCTTTCATCATGATGAGCAACTGGTGAAACTTTGTGGTTTGTTCAACGGTGAGGAACTTCTGAAGCCATAGTCCTAGATTTAATATGTCATTATGAAATAATTCATGTTAGAGGGCCGATATGGGTTTTTATCATTACTACCACCTTCCGTTTCTCAATCATCTTAGGAATAGGGATTTGATTTCCATTCCTTTTTTCTATTACATTCAAAGAATTCAAATGCTAAAGATATAGTGGAGGCTAAAAAGAAGGAAAAAAATTTTCCATTCTACAACAAGGAGTAATTTATATTCTTTAGAAATTCCACCTTTCCATTTTCCTTCCCCACACCATTTCGGATCAAAATGTACAAGATTCTTATCCCCAACCCTTAGCCACTATTGACCCTGAACCTGGTTTTTTAAAAAAACTTAAAATTTAAAAATCCCATTGCTAAGGTTGAACCTGACCCGTCAAATATTGATACTCCCAATAAAACCCCTACTACTCATAAGGGAAATAAACTAGTTAGTTCCCCTAGTGACAATAAATCCACTAAGTAGAAAATCCTATTTTAATATCTAGTACATTGACTCTTATGTAGAGATTAGTGATGAAGCTAATACCCCTTGTCATTCCTCTAGGATTGCTACCAAACCCCCTGGAAAGGAGAAAAACATCAAGGATCCCTCTTCATCTGAGAACACTTCCAACTCTGCTAGCCTGGATGAGGAGGAGAATTCCCATGAAAAAATCATTTCCTCTCCGACTTCCACTACTCCATCCCCTGGGGTTAGTATCTCCACCCTCGTGTCTGCAAACCTAAACACATTTTTTAACCCTACTATGAACCCTTCCATTGAAACCAACTCTCCCTCCCCAACCTTGAGGATAAAAAATAATATTATCCTTGATGAGGCTAGTAGTGTTCGTGAGGAAGCTGACAATAAATTCTTAAACATGGAAACGATAGTGGATGGTATAAAGGTGAAGGTTAAGGAAATTGTTAGCAATGTCGATGTCATGGAGCTTAATATGTAGGAGATTACCAAGTTCATGTTAGAGATCATGCATAGTTCCTCCATGTCTCTTCACCTACTACTTGAGGAGGATAAAAAAAAGAAGCTAGATGAGGAGGATGATAACAAGGACCTATTCAAGTTTCTTTTAGAAGATTAGGCCAAAATGTTACCATCCAAACCCAATTATGCTAGGAATAATTAATCATGGGATTTCTCTACTTTTTTGGCACAATGGGTGGCCCAAATGGCCCTAGCACTTATATTATCAGTTACATTTTTATCTGGTTTAACTTGGACTCTTATTGCCCTACGTGGTAGTTTAAAACTTACTTTAATATTTTGGTGAGCTTACATAGCTTAGGTGGTTTAAGATTTTTGCTTCATATTATGCCTATGGTATTTTATAGAGGAAAGTTGTAGGTGCTTGTTCCTTTGCTATCTTTCTTCTTACAAATTATTTTATACTATTAATCTATTGTGACTTTATATGGCCAACCCCCTTGTTTTGCCTTCTTTTTATATCAAAAATAGTTATTTATCGCCAAATAGACAACTTGAAACCATGGAAAAATAATTACATTTCACATTAATATTTTGACGTCAAGAATTTTAGTGTCACCAAAACAACAACACCCCAAATTTGAGAGAGAAGTTACTAAAGAAGGTAAGTGATGAATAGTACAAGAATTAGCCTTTGATAAATTAGTGTTGATCTAATAAGGATCACTAAACAAAGGTAAAATTATATTTTTCACTGAAAATATAGAAATACCAATAAATGCCAAGTTAGAACAAAAGGAGAAGAAATGAGCAATGATGGAATTAGACACTTTGTCATAAGAGATAAGTGAAATGAATAGTCAAGAAAACTTGTAAAATCCAATTTCAAAACCCTACATCTATAACCCACTAAGAAAATAACAAGATAGTAACTAAATAGATAAGGATGCCAACACAAACACTGAAATTGACCACAAAATTTTCTAAGTAGACAAAAAGACAAACACTGGGTTTAATTTAAAAGCATGGAGAGCCTAGTGAAGAAAAAACATAAATCAACCAGCTCAACTCCAAGAAAAAAACCAAGAAAAATGAACTACCCATACACACCATGTAATCTACTAAGGGATCCCAAAAGGAGAAAAGTGCTAAAACTCCATAATTTCAAACTTAAGTAAATAACCATTGCTTCCAAGTAGGGATAAAAAATATGAACTATTAACACGAGGGGGAGACCTCAAAGGTAAACTATCCAAGAGTAAAAGGGATGCCCTAGTCAAATAAGGAGGAGTCAACTATTAACAACAATTTGAATATCCTTTTCTTCAAATTCCTTGAACAAATAATTACATTCCATAAATTTGTTTTCTAGCCCATCAACCATTGTATTTGCTTCTTGGTAGTAGTGGGAGAAATAAGAAGTGTTAATGATTGGATTTGAATCAATATGGGTCCCAAATGCTAGTTAAAATTTTAGGAGACACATTTTTGGTTTAATATTACATTTTAAACTTGCATTGAGTCCCCTTCAACATAATGATCCTAAATATTTATTACTCAAGCCCGTTCATGTCCTAGATCAATATCTTCCAATCCTTCTTTACTCTTCATAGCATATGTAATCATTTTACAAAATGCATTTACAATTTTATCGTCTCATTTATGAGTGACTACCCCAATGCTAGAGGGGCCTAGGTTTTATTTAGAAGACATATTAAAATTGAGTTTAAAACAATTTAAAGGGTGATGATTCCATTTTGAAGAAGCTCTTTTAATATCAATAGATTGGACCTTAAGGTTCAATGTCAGGGTGGGGGCTTCAAAAGAGGTCATTTCTTGAGTATTATTTCATCCTAAGAAGTGAACACTTGTGCATTGTTCATGTCTTTTTGTACTATGTACTCATGATGGTTTCTAAAATAGATGATCCAAGAGATAAGATCAATTGATCCTACCTTTCCAAATAGTCTCTTATTGTGTTCAAAAATAACTTCAAAATTCAATAAAAGAACTACTTCCATAAACTCTTGTAAACGTCGAAGATCTAAAAGAGGGACTTTCTCCTTATATGAGTATGTGACAGCCAAGAAATACTTCATTTCTAGATACTCTTAAGGAACTTAAAAAGGAGTTGGAGGAGATTCATCTCACTTATTCTTAATTTTCTATGTGTTTTTTACGAACTCTCATTTTTTTTTTGCTGGTTCATTTTTTGTTGCTTGAATTCACAGCTCGTGAATTCCTTTGAAATTATCTTATGACTTGATGTTACTTTTTGTTGGATTTGGGTCCTTTTATTGATTGATCTAATCAGAACATTTAAGATCTAAAAATAAAATTCAAACATTTGAATTGTCATATAAATTAATTATTCAAGACAAAATAATAACTTAGCTGAAATTGAAATCATTTCCAACAAATTTGTGCAATTTAACAATTGATGAGTAAATGATCAATCAATGCCATGAAGTATCCAAAAAAGACACAAGGAAAGATAGTTTTAATTATCATTCTACCAAATCACATGCAAGAGATAATTTAGTCCCAAAAGGGAAATTCACACCCATGTGCCTACTTTGGGAAGGCATGCCAAATTCTAGCACAAGTTGAATAGGAACTTGGTTCATTAATGATAGAATTATATCCTTATTTAACACTATAATTTATAGATTTTTCATTTGTCCATATAATTTCATCTTCCATTAGAGAAAAGATAATGTTTCTTTTTTTAATTCCTCTCTAAAAGAATTTTTAAGACCAATTGAAATTCCATGCAGCCTTTTGAGAGATTCTTGAGGGTTCTATATATAAGAAATCTTTAACATACATCCCTAAAAGTATTTTAACAGGAATAGAAATTTCATACCAATTTTGAATTTGATTAATGGTATACATATATGTATATGTGTATAAATATGTATGTATATGTATATGTATGTACATACATATATATAGATACACACACACAGAGATGTGTGTGTGTGTGTGTGTGTGTGTGTGTGGTCCCACAATAGTGTGTCCCACTTTTTGCCCAATTTCAACACAAAGAACAACATTGTGAGAAAAAACTTCACTTTGAAAGACCTATTGCCGCAAAAGTATTAGGAATTTGAAGATGATGTAAACTAGGGTCTTTTAGCATTTTCTATCTAGTTTCTAAATATGTATTTTAAAAAAAAATTAAAATTCATTAAAATTCATTTTTCCTTCTCCTTCTAAAAGTGGTTTGTGTGAAAAAACTATGTTTTTAAGAAGTGACTGTTAGTTGGATCAGCATAAATTTTTTTAAAAATATGATAATGATGTAATTATTTTGAGATTATATTTGTAACTTAAATATCTAGAGGATGCAAATGGTTTCATTCATTTTGGGTCAATATTTCATAGTTTATTAGGTTCTAAAGTGACAGTAATTGTAATTTAGACATAAGGTCACTTGGATCACTCTAACTAGATCTCTATATACCAAAATTCATTTTTTTTAATAGAAAGGTAACACAGATTCACTTTTCCTACATATTTTTTATTTTTATCTTTTTGGCATTTACTATTTTTCTTGAAGCATTGAAAAGACATTTTGTTGAATGATGAAACAACCTATGCTTAGTTAAAGTAATATTTGAATGTGATAATGAACTCAATATATATTAAAATTATATTCATTAGAAATCTTGTTCTGAATTGCATCATTTGGCATCATGTGTTTCAAAAAAGAATTTGATTTGATCCTTGTCCCAGACCTTGTAAAGCCATTTTTGGGAGGTTATTTTTTTCTGAGGGAAAATTTTCATTTTGGGGATCTTCATGTGAAGATCCCTTTCGCGCAAAGGGGTCTGAGGGTCTTCATGCAAAGACCCCTGGGTAAAATTATAATACTGTATCGCAGTAGAGGACATTCTAGGACGGTTCGGCCAGAAGGGGTCCGG
>MU228215.1:549818-634365 GCA_018584345.1 Thuja plicata
ATAGTTATAACAGACAAAATATTTAACGAAATCCAATCTTTGTTTTTTTATGCATTAGCTATACATGTCATCTAAAACATATTATGGAATCAGAGGAAAAAAATATTATTTGCATATAGTTTGTTAATGTGGACTAGACCCTAGATTTTCAGCATATTTCAGGAATTAAAAAATGGACTTCAAAAATTAAAAAACTATGTCAAATTTTTTTTAAAAAATTATAAGCCTAAACTTGATCAAATTTTACACATTTCATTAGTTTACATCATCTTCAAATTCTAAACACAAATGCCACTTTTATGTTGTTAAAGTTTACAAATTTGAATGTTGTCGTCCTTTTCCTTTATAAAAGTGTGACACAGGTTTGTACTTTTACCCCCCTGTGTGAAAATTCTGGTGAGAATCACCCCGCAGGAATTTTACCTGGGGTACTACGTGCAAACTAGGTCAGCCATTTTGAATTTGTGTTTTTTTTTTGAAAATTTAGAATGGTATTAAAGTACTATTTTTTCTTTTCAGTTTTTTACCAAATTGCAAAATTTGAATTCTCTTTTTCTATAATTGATCAATTTTTACAAATGCATTTTTGGAGAAGGATTGTAATTTCTATTTTTTTCGAAGGCATAACTTTGGAGGGGAGAAATATTATATCAAAGTAATTTTTTGAAGAAAAGAATTTTTATTGTTGATCTTTTGGAAAACATATTTTGAAGAGAATAAATGGGGAGCAAGAAGGGGAGACAACGTAATCTGCTACAAAAAGGTCACCTCGTACCAAAAAAATAAATCGTGAAGTTGCATTGGCATATTATCATAAAACTAAAGAAGGTGAAGGGCAAACTGAAGTAGGAGGGTCGAGTGAAGTCGAAGAATTTCACATTGAATAAGGGTCAGGATCACTCCCTATGGAAGCTCAAGCAATTGATGTTGGAGAAGGTTCAAGATCACATGCTCCTACTGGTATGGATGAACTTCTAAATTTATCTCAAACTGTGGAGAGAAATATTAATTATAGAAACTTAGATCGTTTACTTACAATGGATGTGGAGAATTTGAGATCACTAGCTAATGTTCAACCCTTAAGTCTTGCTAAGAAGAGGTTAATGAATATGATAGAAAGAGAAATATTGTCTAAATTTGATAATTTAGAAACACTTGAACAAGCCCAATTTCTTTCAGTTGTACTTATAAAAAAAAATTTCCAAGGGGTATTAAAATTATTGGGTATAGATGCAACGTCAAAGAAAAGAAAATTTGTTGACATGCAAACTGATAAGATTGAAAATTTTACGAAAGGTTTGAACCAGCTAGGGAAAAAATCTCAAACTAAAGATAAGACCATTACAAGAAAATTTATGTTGACATCCATTGTAGGTAACACTATGCTCTGAAAGAGACAAATATCTTCAGTTTCATCTCGGATTGGTTCTAGTAGGAAAACAATATCACAATATGTTAATAGGAGAATGCTTTTGGATGATAGCACCATGGAAGGAAATTGGGCAATCATGTTTAGAGCTCCTCGTTCTTATAGGATTGATGGAGGAATCAAGAATTTGGTAACATTATTTTGCTATGATAATACACGTCCTTCATTAAATAGTAGAGATGTTATCAGACATACAATTTCAGCTAATCAATATGAACATCATATGAAACATTGGTTGGACACAACACAACCTGAAATGTATGTGTCATTTTGTAGTTCAAATCTTAATATAAAGATTGGGCAAACATTTTTTGAAAGATTGAAGCCATATTATACCAGGAGAAACAAAGTGTTTGAAACTTGTTGTTATTGTTATCATATTTAATTTGATCTCCACTATCAGGTTTTTCGTAAGTTTGTAGAATACACTTATAGTTTTGAAAATGCTCCTCCTAGTAGACGAAGTGAGTTCATCTCATCCATTTTATGTGACAAAAGAGATGATGCAGCTGGATAAATAAATTGCATAAAAGGAATATGTCAAACATGTGCTGATTTGACTCTTTTTCCTTTGAAAAATGAAACCATCGATGTAACAAAGATGGTAACTTTCAAGAGTTACAAATATGTAAAGAATGAATCAAAATTTGGGAAAGAATCCAAAAGGTTAGAATATGTTGAAGAGGAGATAAATGTTAGAGTATTTATGGACAATTTCAAAAAATTGATTCAAATCTACATTCATCATGTTGTTTTTGCAAAGTGGCAAGCACAATAATTCCAAACACTGAGAAACAATTTCCCACTTGGAACTATTGTATCAGTTGTTGATTTTGCAGAAAACTATTCTTTTGTTCATCATAAGGAAATTCAATCAGAATACTATTTTTTAGAGAAAATTACTATTATGGTACATGTGTGTTATTGATACACACAATTATATTTGGATGGTATTCAGAGCACATTTGAAGCATGGTTCATCAAGAAGGAATATCAATTTTATATAAGTTATGATAGAGAGCGTGACATTCATTATGTAGAACACTGCTTCAAGATGTTTTTGCAAATTTGAAAGAAAGAGGTATAAAAATTGATAAACATTATGTTTGGTCAGATGGATGTGCTAAACAATTTAAATCATGCAGACCATTTTATACATTATGTAGATATCATCGTAATGAAAACATACCACATGTCTAGAGTTTCTTTGATAGTGGACATGGAAAAGGTGAAAATGATGGTGATGGAGCTTGCATCAAACATGCTATATGAAAGTATCAAATGAATTATAAGGGAGTTCATATAAAAAATGCACATGATGTTGTTGAATGGTGCAAGTCACATTTCACACCAAATGAGAATGAAACGTCACTAGGAATGACTCAAGCGGTACCCCATAGAAATTTTTGGCAGATAAAAGGTATGCACACATTTTTAAATTATTGAAGGGTTTAAATTTTTTATGTACATTCTGTATTCAAATTATATTTATAAAATGTCATATTATATATGCATTTGTTCAAGTGTGGATATAAAAATTATGCATGGTTGCAAGCGGATAGAAAGGACACAATCTTTGCATTCAGTTATGAGTACGAATTGTCACAACTGGACGTTGAACACTAGGGACTACTCATGCTTTTGTTGTCACTGCATTGCTGACAATTATGAGTAATGCATCAATCAAGACCATGGATATGTATGTGAATGTAATCTAGTGCCACTAGTTGTTACTGATATATTTGATAGAGATGAATATTAAAAATTTGATGATGTTCCTTTGATTTCTACTGATTACGATCATATCTTAGGATTGGTCGAAAATGATAAGTGTATATTTAACATTATATGGTCCATTGAGCTGCATGTATCTAGATAGATAGATAGATCTATAGATTGAACTAAGTAAAATTTAATATCTCACATGTGTGTGTGTGTGTGTGTGTGTGTGTGTGTGTGTGTGTGTGTGTGTATTTTGCAGGAGATGTCTTTGCAGTTATTATTGAGCGTGGAAATGTAGAAGAAGTTGGTTATTATTTACTGCGTTGTACTGTAGAGAGGATGAAGTTACTTGAACCTGTAGAAAGTGATGGAATATTGTTCCCCATAGTTTTGTATGCTTTACATCAATATATTGAACTAAATTTGTAAATTTTAACCTTTTAACAAATTTCAAATTTAGTTTGTTTAAATTTATATTGTTAAAATTTGTGACAGCAGGTTCAGTTGTTTTAGAGGGAACATATTTCAAGCAAATCAAAGTAATTCAACATGGTATTCACTTTGTTGATTACCAAACACACAGTAAGGTCTTTCAATATAGTCAACTAGTAGTTGCCACCTCCATTTGTCTCCATACAGTTAAATCTCAATGTGGAATCGTAAGTGGAGACTAGATAATGAGGATCATGAGAGAATATTACATGTACTCTATGAAAGATCTGAACCACTTGAGTTGGTATAAAAAGTATAATATACATGTACCTATTTCATGTGTTAGGACCTACCTGATATTTGTGGATTAAATTGACTATGTACTTTGTTGATATATTTAAACATATGATGGACTATAATTTGTTGATATATTCAAACATATGATGGACTATAATTTGTTGATACATGTATGGTTTTATATGTATTCTTTGATTGTTCAATGATTCTTAAAGATTTCTTAAATTATTTAAAGAGCCCATTAAGACATTAGTTTGAACACTAAAACATGATGAAATTAGTTCTAGAATGAGTTAGAATACTTATTGTCCATTAGTTACACATATTAACTTGTTATTTTTTATGGTATTAATTATAGATCCCCTTAAGACATTTGTTAGATTACTAATGAAATTTTTTAGATTACTTAAATGTATGCTTTGATTGTTCAATGATTTTTATAGAGTTCTTAAATTAGTCAAAGATCCCCTTAAGACATTAGTGTTAACACTAAAACATGATGAAATTAGTTCTAGAATGAGTTAGAATACTTATTGTCCATTAGTTACATATATTAACTTGTTATTTTTTATGATATTAATTCTAGATCTCCTTAAGACATTTATCAGATTACTAATGACATTTTTTAGATTACTTAAATGTATGCTTTGATTGTTCAATGATTTTTATAGACTTCTTAAATTAGTTAAAGATCCCCGTAAGACATTAGTTTCAAGACTAAAACATGATGAAATTAGTTCTAGAATGAGTTAGAATACTTATTGTTAATTAGTTACATGTATTAACTTGTTATTATTTATGATATTGATTCTAGATCCCCTTAATAAATCCCCTTAAGACATTTGTTAGATTACTAAAGACATTTTTTAGATTACTTAAATGTATGCTTTGATTGTTCAATGATTTTTATAGATTTCTTAAATTAGTTAAAGATCCCCTTAAGACATTAGTTGAACACTAAAACATGATGAAATTAGTTAGATTAATTATGACATGTGTTAGTTATAGAATGAGTTAGAATACTTATTGTTTAATCAAATCATATCATCTAATCAAATGAAACCATCTAATCCAATGAAACCATCTAATCAAATCATAACATCTAATCAAATCAAACCATCTAATAAAATCATCTAATAAACTCATATCATCTAATCAAATGAAACCATCTAATCCAATAAACTCATCTAATCAAATCATAACATCTAATCAAATGAAACCATCTAATCAAATTAGCTAATCAGCTAAAAAATATATTTCTCGAATCATAAACTGAAAATATCAAATCTAATGAAACCATATAATCCAATGAACTCATCTAATCAAATCATAGCATCTAATCAAATCAGCTAATCAACTAATAAATATATGTCTCAAATCATAAATTGAAAATATCCAACATATAATAATGACATATATAATGAGTCACAAATCAAAGATCTATGCAACATGTCCTAAACTAGGGAGTCATCCAAAGGCATGTGAACAGAGTGACCCTCTGACCCACTGCCCGACCATCCTCTGGCAGTGAAGCAAGAACTGATCCCTCTGAATATAAATGCATGTATATATAATAATATTAATGTCAAATACTTGAAACATTATAAATGCATGTTTAAACTTACATATATTCAAAACTTATATGAACACTAGTAGGTTTCACATCTGTTGAATCTCTCCTATGAAAATACTATGAGCCAACACTAGAGGTAATGCGCTTGGCCTGAGTGTCATAGGCATCCTCTGGCTGTGAAGTAGTAACTGACTCCTGCAAATTTAGTACACAATAGTTCGTAGTATATATACATGTGCATAGCAATTTATTATGTAAAGTACAAGTACATACACATGCATGCTTAAACCTACATGTATATTTAAAACTTACCTGACCACTAGTAGGTGTCATATGAAGATGCTCTGAGCCCACACTAGAGGTAATGTGCTCTACTAACGGTGTCTGCAAATTACTACATTGAACAAACATCAATATACACATCTACAATTAATTGTTCACTAAAACTTGAAGAAATGAGAAAATAAAACATTATATACCTGGGTTTTAGGACCAAGAGGATCATTAGCGTACTGCACTGTCATATTTTCAACAAAAAACAACATCACCCACACCACCTCTAGTCCTGAACCTCTCTAGTAGTGAAGAGTGCAGGGGTGTGTGTAGCTAGGAGGGGAGTCCTATAGAGCCAAAACCACCAAGATGAAATAAAAACTGCATAAATAATCCAACATCACTTCCAGAGTGCACCTGACTCAATCCATGCAACTTCTCATCAAATATGTCTAGGCCCTTAGCTATCATGCATACATCTCCAACCCGTATACCTGGCTAAGCAGCTTCAAACTGATCTATGGGTGCAGAGTGCTGTGAACTATGATGTGCTTGACTAGTTGGTGCAGAGTAATGTGCCTAACTAGATGGTGCAGAGCACTCTGGAAAGTGTTGTGCATGACTAGATGGTGTGTCCTGTGTCGGTAGAACTAAAGGACCCCATGCAATTCTAATGACATCTCTAACTGAATTTGATGGGATCCTTTGCATGTCTGCAATATAAGAATATGACTGTAGGAGATCCTCCAAAAAGTAAAGTGCCACATCCAAATGACTATGATGGCTAGAAAATGCTCCTATCTTTCCACATGGAGGAATACCAAAATCTCTATATATGCCTCATCACTGACCCCTACAGTAGTACTAGATGAAGCCTCAAAAGATGATCTGCCTCGACTTGGTCTAGTCAAAATATATCCACCCATTGTATTTGAAGTTATGGAGGTGGCTGTAGATGCAATCTCCCCTATCCTGTCCACTAATCCCCTCTAGGAAGCAATGACCACTCTATCTGCAGTAGAAGCCATCGTTGGTGCTACTACCGGAGTCTAGTGCCAAACTAGTTCTCTATGAGTATGTACAACTCGATCAGCAAAATGATAATGATCACGGTCATCAACTCTACCATGCCCCTAACCATAATATCCAGGAAGATGTAAATAGTTGACCTTGAGTCCCAAACATAACTTAGCATACAACTGTTGTGCAAAATATAATGGAATCTAGTCATTATTACGATAACAACCATGTGTTGCAAGAAAACAAGGGTATATCATGCATGCGATCTGAGTAATCTCATACCATGTAACTTGATATTCCCTCACCTTGACCTTCCCATCATAAAATGGGAAGACCTCTCGTTTGATGATTTCCTTGGGGACATGGCTCTAGACCGTGTCCAAGGAAACATCACCCGATACCTTAACTCTCAACTCTCAAAAAATAGTATCTACAACCCGTGGTGTGAAATAAAAATGAGATATCAATATAGCAGTCATGTCCTCCAAACTCCTTAATATAGTTACACAAATATCTCTATATATGCCATTTGGCTCAGATGTGCGGATGTTCTATCTAAGTCTATCCATCTCTATTTGAGATGTCTAAAAAATACTTGCCAGATCAAGAGTGCAAGGTACATAATTAGCTGGTACATAATGGGTAGGTACAACCTAAGTGGCCATCTAGATGTAACATGTACATGAAATCTAAGTGTTAACAATTAATTACTTGACTACATGTTATAATTGCATGTAAAATAGAAACAAGTATAGATGAATATATAAAATTATAGTTCTTAAGGGGTCCTATTAGGTCTTAAGGGTCCTTGGATGTACTAAGGGGTATTTTTTAGGTCCAAAGGGTCCTTGGATGTACAAAATAGTATTAATAGGTCTAAAGGGTCCTTAGATGTACTAGTAGGTCTTAAGTCTAGTCTTATTGGGTCTTAAGGGGTCCTATTAAGTCTTAAGGGGTCTTATTTTAGGTCTTAAAGATCCTAAGAGTTCTTAAAGAGTTCTATGTCACAATAGGGGACCTATTAGGTCTTAAGGGTCCTTGGATGTACTAAGGGGTATCAATATGGTTAAGGTTTCATGTTAGGGTTAATGTTAGAGTTTATGTTGATTTATGTTTCAGTTTCATGTTAGGGTTCAAGATGTTGGTTTCATATTAGGGTTTCACTTGTTAGGGTACAATATTATTTTTAATACATGAACGTTGTAATACTAATATTTTCTAATGTCTTATAGTTCATTTTCCTAATGTTTTGTAACATTTTTCTAAGATTTTCTTAGGGTTCATGTTAGGGTTCAATATGGTTAAGGTTCCATGTTAGGGTTCAATATGGTTAAGGTTTCATGTCAGGGTTTCATGTTACAGTTTCATATGGTTAAGGTTTCATATTAGGGCTTCATGTTAGGGTTCAATATGGTTAAGGTTTCATGTAAGGGTTCAATATGGTTAAGGTTTCATGTTAGGGTTAATGTTAGAGTTTATGTTGATTTATGTTTCAATTTCATGTTAGGGTTAATTTGTTAGAGTTTCATGTTAGGGTTAAAGATGTTGGCTTCATATTAGGGTTTCATATGTTAGGTTACAATTTTATGTTTAATACACATAACATTGTGATACTAATGTTTTCTAATGTCTTTTAGTTCATTTTCCTAATGTTTTGTATTATTTTTCTAAGGTTTTCTTAGGGTTCATGTTAGGGTTAAATATGGTTAGGGTTTCATGTTAGGGTTTAATATGGTTAAGGTTTCATGTACCTATGTCTAAAAAGTACTAATAGTCCTAAAGGGTCCTTGGATGTACTAATTGGTAAATTAATAGGTCCTATTAGATCTTAAGGGTCCTAGTTATAGATTAAAGAGTTGTAATATTTAGGTCCTCCTAGGTGTTTTAAAAGGTCCTACTTGGGTTCTTAAAAAGGTTTAAATGTCAATGTAGGGGTCCTAAATGGTCCTAAGGTGTACTATTTGGGTCCTATAAGTGTCTTAAAGTGTACTAGGACATGTACTAAAGCATGTAATATTTAAACATCTAACTCTACATGAATAAAATATATACATACATAAATCTAAGAGAGAGAGAGAGAGAGAGACTCCTAATAAATTTACTAACTTTAAAATCAATTTAAAAACAAATATTTTTAATTTCTAACATTCTACTATGGTTTTCTATCATTTTCTAACATACTAAGTTACTTTTTTTTATAACATTTGCTAACATTCTAATTACGGTTTTCTAATGTATACTAAGTTATAATTTTCTAATATTTTCTAATGTTTACTAAGTTACAATTTTCTAATATTTTCTAATGTATACTAAGTTATAATTTTCTAATATATACTAAGTTACAATTTTCTAATATTTTCTAATGTATACTAAGTTACAATTTTATAATGTATACTAAGTTACAATTTGCTAATATTTTCTTATGTATACTAGGTTACAATTTTCTAATATATACTAAGTTACAATTTTCTAATATTTTCTAATGTACACTAAATTACAATTTTCTAATGTATACTAAGTTACAATTTGCTAATATTTTCTAATGTATACTAAGTTATAATTTTCTAGCATTTGCAAACATATTCTAACATTTATACTACAGTTTTTTAATATTTTCTAATATTTTCTAACATTTTCTAACATTCTACTATGATTTTCTAACATACTACTATAATTTTCTAACATATACTAAAATTCAACTATCATTTTCTAACATTTCTACAAACTAAATATTATTTAAAAAAAATAATTAACTAAAATAAATATAAAACATATCATTTACAATAAAAATAAGAAAACTATGTGTACCTAATAATACTAACAATCACAAGAGGTCGAAGAAGCTTAGGAGGTGCTGTGCTGACATTGTATTGGTCGTCACTGGTTTGCTCTAAGCCCTGGGTCCACAAAATCTCTAACAATGAATAATGAAAATGAAATGGGTAGTCAAAAATTTATACAAATTCTAGCAAAAAATGGCTTCGGGCGAAGTACCCCATGCAGGGTACTTTGTGCGAAGTGGAGGCTTCGTGCGAAGTACCCCACGTAGGGTACTTTGGGCAAAGCCACCAAAAATAATTTTTTTTTTAGAAGTCTGAAATCCTTCGTCCTGAAAAGTGGGACACACTATATATATATATATATATATATCTTTGCTTCTATATACACATATGATTCTAATATCTTCTGGTCTTTTCTTTCAGTTGAAATTCTTTGGAAAATATGAAAATATAGGAATTCAATAGTTTGTTTAACGATAGAAGCAGATCACTTACGAAGTCTTTGAGGAGACTCATCTTTTATAATCTGTGCTCACAGGTTACAACGGTGATGAGACTATCCAAAAATAAGTTTGAATACCTAATGACTGATGATACTACTAGAATCTTCAAGTTGGAGCTCTCCAATGGCTTCTCCTGGTCCAAGAATTGTTGGATTTTCTAAAAATTTTGATTGCCTTGAGCCTCTTTTGTCAAATTTTTAATTCTCCTTTGTTTAATGCTAATAAGTTTAATATCAAAATTCTTTTCTTGTGGACTTTAAGAGATAAGCTCAAATCAGATTTTTGAAATCTGATTCTCTTTGGACAACAATTACTTTATAAAGAGAAGAATGTCTTTATTCTTCTATAGAATTGTAGGAGGTTTATTTTGTATGCAGTAGCAAATAGTTCTTAGTTTATTGCAACAATAGTTGTAATTTATTTATCTTGTTAAGCAGTGATTGCTTCAAGATATTTTGTATGTAGCCCCAGTTGCTGCAAGTTTAGTTTATTATAAATGTTATTTTCCAGATTAATAGAAGCAAGAAGAAGCTTGCAAAGCTCCGGTTCCATTCTTGTTTATGCTCTTCCTTGTTTCTGGAGATTTTAGTTTTTGTTGATTACAGAGAATTTATTTCTTGTGTGTTTCTAGAATATAGATTGAGTCTATATTCTTTACATGGTATCAGAGCTGATTGGCCCTTAATCCTTGTGAGTTTGGGCATTTATTTTTTTTGGGTAATTGTTTTTCTTGCAAAGGAGACATAGATGGAGATGTAGGAAAGAGTTGGCAGCACCCACCCTCTTTCAATGGACACAATTATGATGTTTGGGCAAAGAAGATGAAGACCATAATGGTTGAAAATGATTTGTGGGAGATTGTGGTCAATGGCTTTGTGGATGTGACAGACCCAGCTCTGTTTGCTTCCCTCACAAGCAATTAGAAGATCAAGTTGAATAAGTTAAGGATGAAAGACACCAAAGCTTTGAGCTTGAATGAAATAGCCTTGACAATGGAAATATTTCCCAAAAATAGCAGCAGCTAATTATTCCAAAGAAGCTTGGGATATCCTTCATACTAGTTTTAAAGGGACTGAAAAAGTTCATGTGGTGGAGCTCCAAATGCTTCAAAGAGAATTTGAGACTTTTCTCATGAAGGATAATGAGTCCATTTCATATTTTATCTCAAGACTCTCTAGTTTGATAAAATAGTTGAGAACCAATGGAGAACCCATGGAGGAGAAAAGAATAGTAGAGAAAATTTTGAGCAGTATGCCCTCAAAATTGGGTACTCTAGTTGTTTCCATTGAAGAGGCAAATGATCTCTCAACATTGATTGTTGATGAGTTAATGAGTTCTTTCCAAACCCACGAGCATAGAATAAATATATCAGAAAATTATTCTCAAGAGAAAGCTTTCATAGCTCAATCTAATGCAAGAGGCATGGGAGAGGAAGAAACAACTCTGGAAGAGGCTCAAGAGGTAGAGGTCATGGAAACTCCAAAAAAAAAATGATGGAGGAGAAAGCTCAGATTGAGCAGCCACAAATGACAGAGCTAGTAGCTCTCAGAATAATTTTAGAGGAGCCAAGAAGAACAATAGCCTAAAAAAGAGCAATATTGAGTGCTATTATTGCCATAAATTTGGTCATTATGAAAGTGAATGCTAGAAGAAGCAAAGTGATTAGTCAAAGAAAAGTTCTAATGTGGCTGATGTTGAGCTGGGTGATGGAAATAATCCCAGAGCCTTCATCATGTGCAATATTGGTGAAGAAGGCAGCCCTGAAGTCTGGTATTTGGACAATGGTTGTAGTAACCACATGAGTGGTAATGTAAGTCATTTTTATTTCATTGATAAATCTATAAGGTCTGAAATTAGAATGGGGAACAATGGAATTGTTCTAGTTGTGGGAAAAGGATCTATTATCATCCACACCAAGCAAGGTGAGAAACAAGAAATTTAGAACTTTTATTTTTCCCTAGGGATAAAGCACAATTTCATTAGTGTTGGACAACTCATTCAAAATGGATATAAAGTGCTAATGGAGAATGACCAATGTGTCATTTATGAGATGGATGGGAGTAAGAAAATTATTGCAGCAGTCCAAATGATGAAAAATTGAATGTTTGCATTGAAGGTAGAAATGTGTTTCTCTTCAATTTCAGCAGCTACATCTTCTAAGAAAACATGTACAGTAGTATAACAATCAGCTTTCAAGAGCGTGATTCAAGACCCCTCCAAGCTATGGAATTTAAGGTATGGACATCTTAACTATGTTAGTTTAAGTTTATTGTCCAAGAAAAGAATGGTAGATGATTTTCCATGTATTAAAGAGTGATAGCAAGTGTGAGGCTTGTATTTTGGGTAAGCAACATAGGTTTCCTTTTTAATTCTGGAAAATTAAGAAGGGCAAGAGCACCATTAGAGCTAGTGCATACTAATTTAGTTGGTCCTATGAAAATCACTTCCATTGGGGGGAGTAATTATTTTATGATCTTTATAGATGATTTCAGTCGTAGAACATGGGTGTATTTTATGCAAAATAAATATGAATCTTTTGATAATTTTTTAGAATTTAAAGCCCAGACTGAAAAGGAAAGTGGACATCATCTTAAATTCCTAAGGTCAGACAGAGGGGGGAAATATACCTCCAATAGTTTTGTGAGATTTTGCAACCAGAATGGAATAAAGAAGGAGCTAACATCCAGTTATACTCCGCAACAAAATGGAGTGGCTAAAAGAAAGAATAGGACCATCGTTGAGATGGAAAGAAGTATGATGAAAGAAAAATGACTCCCAATTGAATATTGGGGAGAAGATATAGCAACAACTATCTATTTGATAAATAGAAGTCCTACAAAGGCAGTCTGTGACAAAATTACATTGGAAGCATGGACAAATAATAGATGGACATTTGAACACTTGAGAGTGTTTGGGTGTGTAGCATATGCACACGTGCCAAAGGAGAAAATGCAAAAGTTGGATGACAAGGGTGTGAAGTGTATCTTTGTGGGATATAATCTTGATTCAAAGACATATAGATTGTATAACCCAGTCACCAAAAAGATCATCATTTCAAGAGACGTGGAGTTCATTGAGAATGAGTCATGGGATGGCTCGGTGGAGACGTCATCAAGCACTTCAAGTAAAGTGTTTATTTTGGCTAATGATGATGATGTTAATGACTAGAAAGATGATATAATAGTAGATATAGAAGGCTCTAGAAGGTTTCAAATTGGCCCAGCAAAGACCAGCAACAAAAATACTGAGAGTTGTAATCCAACTCTCGCCTCTATAGTGCCTAGAAAGACCAAGAGTCTAAGGGAGATTTACCAAGATGAAGGTATGAAATTGAATTTAATGAAAACATCAATTTTGCATTATTTTATCATAGTGATCCAATTTATTTTGAGGATGCTGAAAAAGAAGAAAAATGGTGTAAGGCCATGGATAAGGAAATAGATGCAATAAAAAGAAATGAAGCTTGGGAGCTAACTAATTACCTCTCAAAAAGAAATTTATTGGAGTTAAATGGGTTTACAAGACCAAGAGCAATGCTTGAAGAAAAATAGATAGGCATAAGGCTCGATTGGTGTTCAATGGGTACAAATAACAGCTTGGTAGAGACTATGATGAGACCTATTCCCCTATTGCAAGAATGTAAACCATGTGTGTTGTCATAGCAATTGCAGGCCACCACAAATGGAAGGTATAATAGATGTGAAATCCACCTTCTTGAATGGTGTATTGAAAGAAGAGGTTTATGTGGGGTAGCCACCTGGTTATGAAGTTTTGGGTTATGAAGTTTCGGGTCATGAAGGTAAAGTGTATAGGCTGAAGAAGGCTCTTTATGGGCTTAAAAAAGCTCCACATGCATGGTATAGCAGAATTGACTCATATTTGATGAGCAATGGTTTTTGCAAAAGCGATGGTGAGCCCACTCTTTACATCAAGGAAGCAAATGGTAATATTTTAAGTGTTGTCTTGTATGTTGATGATTTAATTTTTACTAGGGATAATGATTTTCTCATTGATGATTTTAAAGAGGTCATGAAAAGAGAGTTTGAAATGTCAAACTTAGGTCTCTTAAGATATTTTCCAGGCATAGAAGTAAAAGAAATGTATGGTGGTATTTTCATCTCTCAAGAAATATATGCAAATCAAATCTTGGAGAGATTTAGACTGCAGAGTAGCAAGGCTGCCCCAACACCAACTACAATAGGTCTAAAGTTAAGCAAGAATGATTGCAGCAGCAATGTGAATCCGACTTTGTTTAAAAGCTTGGTGGAAATTTGATGTATGTGACAACAACTAGACCAGACATTATGCATGCAATAAGTTTGATTTCTAGATTTAAGGAAACTCTAAAGCACTCCCATTGGAAAGCGGGAAAGAAAATCTAAGGTATGTGAATGAAACCAAGGGATATGGTATTTTATATACTGCAGCAGATGATTCTGGATTGATTTGTTACACAGACAGTGATTGGGCAGGGAGTTTTGATGATAGGAAGAGCACTTCCAGATATATATTTCACATGGGTTTAGCTATAATCTCATGGGTTTCTAAGAAGAAACCCATAGTTACTCAATATACAGTAGAGGCTGAATATATAGCAGCAAATGTAGCAACATGTCAAGTTATTTGGCTGAGAAGGATCTTGGCAGATTTGAAAGAAAAACAAGAGGATGGAACCACAATATTTTGTGACAATATTTCCTCAATAGCTTTGTCAAAAAATCATGTGTTTCATGGAAGAAGCAAGCACATTGAAATCAGATATCATTTTATTAGAGAATTAGTTGAGAATGGTTAAATAAAAATGGATTTTTGCAAGTCAGAGAAGCAGCTAGCAGACATTTTCACCAAGCCAATGGGCATTGAAAGTTTTGATTGCCTAAGGAAAAATCTATGCATGGTCATCTTGGATCAAGCATGATCGTGTTTTGTAGGCTCAAGACAATGGGGGAGCGTTAGATTTTAAGAATAAAATCTGATTGCCTTGAGCCTCTTTTGTTGATTTTTTAATTCTCCTATGTTTAATGTTGATAAGTTTAAAATCAGATTTCTTTTCTTGTGGACTTTAAGAGATAAGTTCAAATCATATTTTTAAAATATGATTCTATCTTTGGACAACAATTACTTTATAAAGAGAAGAATGTTTTTAGTCTTCAATAGACTTGTAAGAAGTTTATTTTGTATGCAGCAACAAATAGTTCTTAGTTTTTTGTAAGTGCTCTGTTTTATCAAAGACTTGTTTATTGCAACAATAGTTGTAATTTCTTTATCTTGTTAAGAAGTGATTGCTTCAAGATATTTTGTATGCAGCACCAATTTCTCCAAGTTTAGTTTATTATAAATGTTATTTTCGAGATTAATAGAAGCAAGAAGAAGCTTACATATCTCTAGTTTTGTTCGTGTTTATGCTCTACCTTGTTTCTAGGGATTTTAGTTGTTTGCTGATTACAGAGCATTTAAATCCTGTGTGTTTCCAGAATGCAGATTGAGTCTATATTCTTTACAAGAATGAGGAAGGCAAATCACCTTTTGAGACAACAATTCATAATCTCATGAGGGATATGAATGATACCAGACTTAGAGAGGCTCAGTAGCATGAGGCTCAACAGAAAGAGGCACACCATAATAAAGAATTTCATGCACTGCGCCCACAGGAGTCACTGTTGTAGGAGGCATAGATTGAAAGACACCCTGAACCCCAACAACATTGGGGTGTATAGCAGGGTATTCAGAAAGATGATCATCAGTAGTAGGGCTGGAGTAATGAAGCTCCATAATAGATGGTGGCATTCCTAGTTGTGCAGGTCTTTCTACATCATTATTTGGCTCACATTCAGGAGGGAAATAAACTTGTTTGGATGGATGGCCCCATTGTTTGGGCAGAATGGGCTAGAACTTATGGAAACAACAATCAAGTAGATGGAGTATTTCAGTTTGTATAATGTTTATGAGATAATGCTCTTTAAGGGGCTGATGAATATAATTACTTGTAATTTTGTTTTAGAAGTAATTTTTGTAGCTATTAGGGAGTAGTGATCTGATACTTGTATATGGGACATGGTTTAGAATTGAGACTATTAAGAGAGCTCATACTGTGTAAACTCTCAGTGCTATCATTTTGTATTGGGACTACTTGATAATTAATAGAAAAAAAAGAGCTTAATGACATTAAGATTGAAATTGACAACCTCACATACTTATTTCATATCTCACAGTCGTCAAGAAAACAAAATAATCTTTAATAAATAATCATATCAAAAGACACATTTCATCCTTAACAATCCCATTCAATATTTTATCAAAAAGCAAAATTCTTTTGTATTTCATTGCACTCAAAAGGAATTCTTCTGTATTTCATTGCACTCAAAAGATTTATATGAAAGTATTTTTTGTATGTCATCATCAAATGTTAGTTAGAATTTAAACACTTTATTTCAGGAGACAAATTTAGTCAAAAACTTGTTGTTGGTAGCATTATGTAAATAAGTTTTTTTTTTTTGTCTCGTCAAAATTTCTTTGATTCAAATTTAGCCAAAATAAAAAAAACTACTAATCAAAATTCACCGTTAAAGAACAAATCTTAAACAGTGAATACAAATTATTTAAGATTTTTGATGTCCTGGTTTTATTTTATCATTTTAAAAATGTGTGCTGTTCGTAGGTCTCTAAATTAATTTCACCTGATAAACGTTAGTGATGTATTCTACTCATACATTCATTTCTTGTTAAGTTGAAATCTGAAACCTTTAATAAACAAATAAAGAAAAAATTAAGGTGGAAACCAGACTATCTTTATTTGGCGTGTTTGGTGACGCTTTTCTCTTCCTCTTTCATGACTGATGGAAAACGACCTGCAAATTTCTACACTCTCATCTGTCTTGTCATGGGAAAACGATTGTGCTTGCAGACGCCCACGTTTCTTGTATTTCCTTTTATTTATTTATATACTGACACTCGGCAATCTCACAGCGTTATGTACAATATCTTAAGACATTATGTGTTCTGGAAGAGCAATGGTCTCCCTACAATATGAAACGACATATATAATTCTAGGTGTGCCTTCTTTCGTTTTTAAATAGTGTTTTAGCGATATTTTCCTGAGACATGGAAGCTTCTCGATGACATCAGCGTAAGTTTCCTACCAGTCCTAAATGCACCTTCCTTCTATCATCATTCAAATGATGTTTCATCTCAGCCAAAGGTATAAAGTACAAGTGCTTAATTCTACCATTTTTTAAAAATTAGCTTTAACCAATCATCTCCTAATTATGTTTCTTTTGATTTTATTAATTTTGACTAAATTAATTATATCTTAATGTTTTTGAGTTAAACATCAAGAGTATATCTTTCTATTGTGAGGATTTGTAGGAATATTTATTTAATGGTTAATTCATTCTTCATAAAATTCAATTATTAAATATTCAATATTCTTAATAAAGTTTATCTAATATTATTAGTTTCATTTACATTAAATTTGATATTTTACATTTAGAATGGATGTTTCATTAGCTTCATTTATTTTAAAGGAAAGTGTTTTGGTATATTTATCAATTATCCCAGGCTTAACTTTTTGTCAAACGTGAAATCTGAGACTAGGTCTTATGTTACGGGCTTTGATACTTTGTTCTCGCTTTAAGTGATCCTTGTTTAGGAGGACATAGGCATCCAATGCCCTAGTCATACCAAAAAGGGCAAAAATTTGGTGTCTTGCAAATGTCTACCTTTGTCTTTGGTGCTATGGTATCAATCTTTATATTTGATTGATACTTGTTTGCTTACTCTTAAAATAGTATTTTGATCCCTATTTAAAGATAATTTTTTATCCTTCATAATATCTAACTTAGATTTACACTAATCATAAAAAGGAATGAACTATCATACTTAAGAGTAGAAAACTACAAGCACTTTACATCTACAATTTCATCATAGTTTAGTTACTCAAGTATTATTCCAGGCCTCTTGTTTATTATTTTTTTATCATGCCATGCACTAACATTTTATAAGGCTTTAAGAAAACATCACATCATGCCCTCATGTTGAACTCTTTGAGAGGGTTTCACACCTAATGTAAACTTGTCAATTCAACATTTTGTATTTTGTTTAGCCTTTGTCCTTGTGAGGACTTGTACTCTATCTCATCATTGTTGTTGTAGAGATGGTAAAAATAATAGGGGATTTCAGTTAGGAAAGTTCCTATATAGCACATTTTTTTCTTTTTTTTTGTCTGTATAGGTGTTAGTGTAACTTTGAGGAAGATGTAGATAGGTAGATAAAACATCAATAGCCATTGTAAAACTTCAAGTTTCACAAACCCTTAAGAATAGGGTTCCCAATACGCTTATCTTACTAGTTTAAACCAAATTTTCTAGGGACGGGTGTTATAGCTTCTTGATTCCATTTTCAACCATTTCTTGAGCCTGTGTCACCTTCAGACTTAGGTAGCCAATGCTTTTATTAACAACAACCGGTTTAGTGCCAAGTTCTTCTTATCTCTCCCCATTCCATAATAATTTAATTATTTTTATATTGCATGTTGCCTTTCTCATATTCCATCATATAAACTCAACCATGGGTAGGATAGTTCACCCACACACATTTCACACCTTCAATAAATTGCAAAAAAAACAAATTGAAACCAACTCCTAGATATTTTTTTGGGATAGTAGCTAGGCCTATTCATGTTCTAAGGTTATTAAGCTATTGAGATCTTTGAAACTACATTTATCAATCTATGGATATCATTTGCTTGATTTCAATAGATCGAAGTCCAACATACACAATTATAGTTGTCATTGCAATTTAAGGGGGATATTTTGCATCATTATTATCTCACCTTGTAAAAAATAATACAGGGTTTCATCACATTTTATTTTTCCTATATGTGCTCCTAAGATATTAGAGATCTTCATAGTTTAAATATTAATCATCTTCTCATAAGGATTTTTAAAAGTGGTTAGTGTTATTACTTAAAAAATTGGGTCCAATTTATAATGATAACTTCATGTATTATTTTTTCTGAAATCCATAATTAACAAGAATGGGTGTCAGAGAAAATTAGAGTGTTTCAAAAATGAAATCTAAAATTTAAGTTATTATATGTGTGAATATCAAGTATTATGAATCAAATCCTAAGATGTAATGGTATTGTGTGACCATCTTAAGAGATATTGATATAAGCTATCTGCCATCTTCTATAAGCTATAGATATGTAACTACCACGACTAGCTATTTTATTGGATAGGTGTAAGTTCAATCTCACAGCAACACACAATTGAGTGAATTCTTAAATATTTCAATGCAAACACCATCACTAGGCTTGTAGTACCATATTCCTTAGCTTGTTTTAATGCCCTACATTTCCATCTATTAAATTTTTAAAATGGATTTTAGAGCACAAAATTAATTGTAAAATTTATATCTGGTTACTTTCCAAATGAAGTTGCTATAGACAAGGCCAATGATATGTTCGACCAAGCAACCAAAAATTGAGATCCCATTTCTTCATAACAATAAATTTGCCAAAACTTGCATTATCAAATCATGGCATCTTTACTCACACTGGATTCTTCAATTACTCGAATACTATTCCAATTATGAATGAATGAATTCAAATATATTTATTAGCAAATAAGAATTTCTCACTCTGATACCTTTTAATGAAAGATTAAGAAAACTAAGAGACATAATGAAATCACTTATCCATGCAACAATGATAACACCTCATGGAATTTCACTCAAAAATTATTCTCCACATAAAACAACTATAAATAATCAACAACATTTTAAAATCAAAACTTAAGAATGTTTAAAACTTAATCTGTCATCTTGGATCTAGTCTTATTTTGTGGATTAGTAAGAGTCAAATTTTTATGTCTCTCTCATCCACTGAGGTTGAATATCTTATCAAATGAGAAGTTGTGCGCTAGGCAATTTGGTTGCATCACATCCTAGTGAATGTGGACATTTTTGAAGAACAACCAACAATTCTCTATTTAGATAATCAAGCAGCCTTGAAGCTTGTCAAGGATATACTTTTCTATAAGAGAAAAAAGAACACTGAGGTCGAGTTCCATTACATTTGAGAGTAGGTACACTTAGAAAGCCTCTTAGCAAGGTGAAATAAAAAAATTTTAGTGGGTACATTTATAGGAAATTTTTAATAAGAGGTGGAGGGAGGAGGAATGTCAGCACAACTACTCTATAGTTATAGTATTCATTCACCGATAATTCAGCCTTTTCGTTAATTGCTTGACCATTGTTGTTCACCATTTTCTTTCTATAATTCCTCAGGGGTTCATCATTATATTTAACACATATTTTTCTATTGGATTAATCTAGTAGCATTCATAATTTAGAGGATTTTGTCTACAATAATTTGGTGTCTATGATTTGAAAGTTCAAGATTGAGATATTGAGGATTATGATCAAAATGACACCTCTGTGATGATCGCAAGACAATTTGGAAGAGTTCAACTTGATTCTAGAATTAGTTCTTAAAAGAAAGATATTCTTAAAAATATGTATTTGTTTTATGTGGTTAACTAATTCTATTATGGGAGGATATGCCTAGATTTCCATGTGATCTCATTATAGATTCTCATTATTTCAAGCCTAAGAAACAATTTCTAGATGACATTTTAATGATAGCTAGAAGTGGGGCTATGGATTTTCTTAGGCTCATCAAATGGGCCTTCCGTGAAATCAAGGAAATGAAAATTAAAAGAGGGTAGCAAGAAGGAGACTGGAGGAGGTTGAGATGGGTGACAGTCAAAAGAGTAATAAGAAGAACAAAAAATACAAGGAATTATGGACTAAAGAGAAGAATAAGTATGTGGTTTATTACCTCAACAAAAGTATTGAGGCACTTGAGAAATGTAAGGACTACTAGAGGAAGGTATCTAATCTTGAGGAGAAGCTTAAGAACATAAAGGACATGCTTCAAGAGGTTAAGAACATTATCCATAGGGTTATCAAGACCAATTTTGAAAGCATGAAAATAATAGTTAGTAATATGGGGAACATGCATCAAGAGAAGCTAATGGTAGAGCTTGATATTGAAAAAGATAAGGGCCCAAAAGAATCATCTAGACCCAGTAAGAGAACAAGAGAAAACATGAAGAGAAAGGATAAAAAGGGCACTTAAGACATTCGAGAGCTTAAGAAGGTCACACTTAATATGAATTAGCTCAATGCAAAGGTGTCTAGTAACCTGAAGAATATGGCTTAGTGTTTCCTTCTTTCTTCTAGTTTTTTTTTATGTTGTGAGTTTTTTGTTGTTTTTGTTGTTGTTGGTTTTTCATGCTTATTCTATGGGTAGCTATATGGTTTTGGGATGTACGGTTTAATATTATATCTTATTACGACTTTATGTTAAGTATTGTGTGTCTCTTAAAAACCTATTTTTACCGTAATCAAATACAAATTCTATTAAGGAGGGTAAGGTTAAATCCACATTTTCAGAATTAATGTAATAAAGGGGGAATGTTGGTGCATAATATACATTCATTATTTTTTTGATTGATTCAGCAGGGTTGAAGGGCCTTGTTCCTTGTACATCAAAAGATAAGATAATTAGTAGAGTGGAATGGAAAACACTAGAGCCCAAACAAACAACACTGCCCCAAGAAAGTGAAAGCAAATGATTTTTAAAAGGAACCTAGAACCTTCAAGTATTACATAAGGACCCCCATCCACCAAGGTTTTCAAAAGGACCTTAAACCTTCAGGGGTTTACAAAAGGACCCCAAACCTTCACTTACATTAGAAGAAAATCTTTCAACATAGCAAAAAATTATACAAAAAATAACACAACCAACCAGGCCTAAGCGAGGCTCACAATATTGCACTAGTAACAACACTAAAATGGGTTTCAACACGACACCCAAATCCAACAAATCCAGAATAAAAAAAAGAAGCTCCTCAACCACAACACTCATGTCTACCTCCATAGAAGAGGGGGCCACCTCAAAAAGAGTATAATAGAACAAGCTACACTGAAGGGTAGAACCAATAGACAACAATCTAGCATTCAGATGCCTACTAGAAAGAGAATACCAAATAGAGAAGCTCACATTCTCTGTCAAAAATTAGATCCCCACCTCAATAGGAAAAGTCCCCATTTTAATAAGGGATTGGAAAGAGAAAGACAACAACAAAATGTGCCAGACCTAAAGCCAAGCCACCATCAAGAACCCCACCTCAAGACCTCAAGAGGTGTAGAATTGATGTCCAAATAAGCCATACTACAAGGGGTCCTGCCAAAAGCAATTGTATACAAGATGCAACCAAAAAAACAATCTCCAGGCTCTAGAAGGGGAAAGATGCAGTATCAACACCATCCTAGCCCAACCAAAAACAATTATGAACCAGAGTGGGCCCTTCAAAATTGATAACAATCATCTAGCCTTTACAAAGAACATAACTAACTAAAACACTACTAATAGCAGCAAGTCCCCACACAAGATCGGGGATAGGAAACAAAATATCCTTGTAGTAGCACCACCAGCTAGGGATCCCAACAATACTACTATCCTAAAAAGTTAGGGTTATCAAGAAACTTATCAATGGCAAAGAAAGAGTAGAGAGAGGAACTTCTTCCAAAACCAACTCTCTTCAACATCATATCCGCTATAAATAATATTGCAAAGCATCTAAAAGTCTGAAAACATCATAACCTTTTAGATCATAGCCAAGGCAACCCCCACTTTGAAGACACCCCTATTTCTTCCTTCCACTTCGCTATCCTTCTCTATAAGTAAGGGGGATGGGAAAGCCTAGATAGCCAAGGTCAGCCCTCCAAACACCTCACACACTAAGTCACCATCCTGTCTCTGCTCCTAACCACGTAAAATAAAGGCACCCAAAGAGGGGGATAATCGTCCCCACAAACCATAGAAGAAACCATAAATAGAAAAAGCATCCAAGCTCATTTTTTAAAGGGGCCATAACAAGTACCTATCAAAGGGGTTTCCATTGGAAGACATCTTCTTTAGCCAAGGAAAAAAGTTGTACTAAGTGTGGATGGAGAAGAAACACCTCTCCCTCCCTTGTCACTACGACAACACACAGTGGAAACCAAAGCCTCATCATGGGTAGGTGACAAACCCCCCTTCGATTCATAAGAGCACAACCAAATCTTTCTTCACCCAAGCGACTAGTCTAGGATAATGAAGCCCAAACTACTTTGGGGACAAAAATCGAGTCAGGAGACTCATAATACCTAGCTTTTGTGAGGATAGGCCAGAGAATGACGACCACCTTTTCCGTAGTCAATAACTCATAAGTCCCCTTCACATAACTTATAGAAAGCATAAAAGATGCTCTAAACAGTGCTACTAGATCTAAATGAAAGGCAGAATCCAAACTAAGAGGATGTAATGTCGCAACACTACTTTCTCCCTTGTCAATGCTACTACACAAAGTGATCGCCAAAGCTCAGACCAAGGTGGGAGACAAAGCCACCTAAACTATTGTAACAACTAAATTATGAACAATCTAAATGTCATGTCATAAATAATTAATATATGATTTGAGAATATATATTTATTATTCAATATTTTATGTATTTCAAACATACTAAATACTAAAAGTGAAAGATCGACCTCAGAAGTGGTTTGACAAATATACCTTTTAATGGGGTGGGCCTCACTAGATTGTTAGATATCTCAGTATCCCTTTCTCTATGGAACCTTCCACCAAGGATATGTGGTTCTGGGTTAAGGAAAAAATCACCAAAAAAATTGGTAAATGGCACAATAGGTCTCTTTCTTTGGCTGGTAGAATTCAAGTCTATCACAAAGTTCTCTCATCTTACAATATCTACTACTCCTCTGTATGGATGTTTAATAATTATCAAATTCTGGAAGTTCAAAAGACTATAATGAACTTTCTTTGGTCGGATGGTAAAGGGGCAAAAAATCTCCACGCTATTAAATGGGACTAGTGCCACACCGAAAAACTTCTTGGAGGGATGGGATTAAAGGACATCAAAAGTCATGGATTGCCCTTGTTGCCAAATGGATTTTCCACTCTCTAGATGGCTATGAACCCTGGAAGGTTCTTATTAGAGGTAACATTAAGAGAGGATTCCCTAGAAAAGCTAAGTCTTGGAAAAACTGGCCCCTTTGTGACCTCATTGTTGGGGAGTTCCCTGTCTCTGTCCAAGGGTCCATAGTTTTTAAAACTATATGGAAGGCCTGGGAACGTGTTAAACACTTTATCTCTAATAGTACCTTACATGACAATAACCTTCTTTTTGGTGAAAGATCCATTTGGTGGAATCTTCACATCTCTAGTAAACCGCTTGCCCTCTCACAAGGCTGCTCTGCTAAAGCTTGGTACATTATGGGTATCTCACAATTTATATGCCTATTTGAACATGACAGACTTACAAGTTGGGAGGTGCTTAAAACCATATATAACATCCCTTTATCTCAAAAGATGACTTACAATATAGTTGTTAAAGCTTGTAAGGATGTTCCCACTGCCTATCATATTGACTCCCACATATTTTTGAAAATTAGATGGTCTGATGGTACTATTTTGACTAAAATTAAAGCCAAGAACATTTATAAAATCTTAAATCATAATGATGCTATCGTCACTCATCTCAATAAAATGTGGTATACTGATATGGAAGTTAATACTTGGAAAATGTACTTTGACAAACTTTGGAGAACTGTCATTGACCCTAAAATTAGTTGCTTCAAGTGCCTCACTTTACTTGACAGACTTCCTACAAGGAAAGACCCCTCATATACTAAATTATGTAGCATCTGCAAGCTTCATGAATCCTGCAGGCATATCCTCGTAGACTGTATTTTTGCTAAAAATATTTGGCTCATGTTTGGTATTACTTATCCTAAATATCTTAATATTTTTGAAATTATCAATGGGCATGTTAATGGTTAAAAAAAGGATACTAATCTGTTTTGAAATATTTTGTCTTCTAACATCCTTTGGCAGATCTGAAAATGCAGGAATGAAGAAAAATTTCAAGACAACCCCAGGGTCCTTACTGAGTTTTATCGTAAACTCACTTTTTTCTAAAATCTCCTCGCGGGTCTCTATTCACATGTTGATTGGGAGGGAGAAGCTGAAAAGGTTCCTGCAGATGGGGCACTCCACCATGTTCGTGTTCGAGATGAAAGATGGATACGAGTGGAGAAGGCACATGGATAATCTCGATGTTTTCAATGAAACTATCAAGAAACTCCATGAGGATCTTAAGAGGAATAAAAATGCCACGGATGACCAAATCTTCATGCTGTCTCAAATCCAAGCTAAAAGAATATTGTCTAGATGGAAGGCCACTTGGGTTGGACTGCCTGGACCGACACCTACTATGATATTCTGCATTAGTATCTTGATGTTTTCCTTTCTTATGATGTGTTGAAACTTTAACTCTGCTCTGATTGATCTTCCTTCAATTTTCTCCGTGTGAGGCTCTTCCTCTTTTTGATACCGTGGCACTCTAAGTTGTAATATCATTTTGATCATCTTATTATCAATAAAAAAAAAAAAAGTGAAATTATGATCTCTTTTGACTACTCTATGTATACAACCATATCATTTTAAAAAAAAGCCACTAGTATTTAAAAAATATGTATAGAGGGAGATCAATTAAATAAAAACCCAAATTTTAAAAAATAAAATATATTATTACATTATTTTCTTACGCGCGTTGTTCATGTCATAGAGGAACACATTTTCCAAGGGTTAGTGGAGTGTCTAAGAGGAAAGTGGTGACAAGACGAATTCAACTCCCTTGCATAATTTAAAAATGTAAAAGCACATGTGAATAAAGAAAGATGAAGAACCTTCGTGGTAAAACCTAACATGTAATGAAAAATAGAAAATATAAGAAACCGCGTGCCGATAGAAGGGAATAGTGCGCCCAGCGTTAAATTTAACTATCATAACGTAAAAGTAAAATAATACCTATTTGATCTTTGTAATTTGCATTTTCTCAATAAATTAATATATATATAACTATTTGAAGATACGTGGTAATAAAGATTTGTGAAGAGACGTGGTAATAAAGATATCGGAAGGGACATTAAATAAGTGGTAAACAAGTGCCTAACATGGAAAAGAATACATGCTTTTAATAAAAAATCATGGAAAATAATAAATAAATGTTTGCTTGATCCCTAAGTTATAATGACAAAGACTAAGATTTCCATGAAGCGATGGAAATGTTGAGATAATTTAGGGGAGTGGGAAATTTCGAAAATGGGGAATGACTAAGTGCATATGAGTTTAAAGACTTTCATGTCTTAAAAAAATATTTTTTTATTGACAAGGATTCATATAAAATAAAGCTGAATACTTTTTTATAAAATTTTATATTAATAAAAATAAATAGTATCACGATTTAAAAAAGAAAGGTTTTAAAAAGCATATTGCAAAGCTTAAGAAAATGATAAATACAAAGCAATGAACTTCAATATAAGTAAGCATTATATTTATATATGAGGAGGGTCTTAATCATCAAGCTTCTTCTAAACACGATAACATTTTATTTAAGGGTTTGCTAAATGCAAATTGAATAGATGGTGAGGACCAAAAAAAAATAGGAACAAAATGAAAAAAGTTGATAAGTTTACACATTTATGAAGATATGGCTACATCTATCTTATATTCAAAGATCAGTTTTATTTAAATAAGCTTGATATGGATACATTTGAAGGTATTTGGATAGTTATATAAAAAAAATATCTCTGAAAATTGTCAAATAGTTATAAGTGGAGATTTCAAGTGGAGATTTCAATTGGATATTTTATTTGATAGAAATAAACATTTATCTAATTATAAGTGGATATTTCAATTGGATATTTTATTTGATGGAAATAAACATTTATCTAAGAAAGTGGATTGTAGAGAAGAGTTTATTTATATTTTTTATAATTCTCTCCATCTTATTATATTTATCGGGTTTGTAAATAAATTTTGAATTTTAATTTGTATTCTTGGTAAGTTGTTAGTAAGTATGATAGTTATTAAATCATGATAATTGAATCTTATTTATTCCATTTTAATTGGTAGTATTTTGAGCTACATTAGTAAATAAAATTATTGGATGATAGTCTAAGATGTTGCTAATTCACTAATTCTCTAGAAATAACAAATTTTAAGTGTTAATTATGAAACAATAGCTTGAGAAAATATTAGTCCCAACTTATTTCTTTCATCCTTCAACATAATATCTTTTTTCTGGCATAACATAGGTCATTATTTCCTCTTATGCTCTCAATAATTTTCTCTATTATTTAACAATATATTAGAGTATATTATAATTATTTTCTAATTTAGATTTATTTTTTAACAGAAAAGAAATAACTTTACTATTAATGTTGAGAAAATTTTCTCTCATAACATTTATTCTATGATATAATCTTTACAAATTGTGTATTTTCATTTAAACATGCTCATTACTAGTTGAGTTAGTGTATCACCTTTCCAAGATTGACCTACTCGCACTAAAGTATATTGAGAGGATATAGACCTTTATATCTAACTTCATAGAAGCTTTACAAATCTCATCACATATTTCTCCAGTGGTTTAAATTTTTTTGTATCCTAAATTAGAGGGTTAACTAATAATTTTCTTATATATTCATTCCTCTATCCTTGTCACATTTATATATGGAGATTAATTATGCATATTACATGCATGCTCTCAATTTATGACAAAAGTACTTATTGTAGTTATAGTTTACTTTCAAAATTTATCATTGTTCTGGCATTCTAAACTTGGTTAGTCCAACATTTTATTAGAGCCATCAAACACAAGTTTCTAATTTTTTGGTGAATCTAATATTTTTTTAAAAGGAATGGTAAATAATTTTGACCCAAAGCTATGAATCAGTGAGGTCGCAAATGGTGTACCTCATTTATAATTTAAACATTCAAAAGTTACACCACAATTGGGTTTGAACCTTGAAGAAAGAAAATAAGGCTACACCTTAACCATCACACCATGTCAATATTAGCTAGTCAATCTAACATTCATTTTTTAAGTAAATGGCATTTTACCTAATTAATTATTCAATTACTTATGTTCCTTTTCATATCGTCTATTTAAAATTACTTAGTTCATGTGTTTTTATGTCTAATATTTCAGGATTAGGACATGTCATGATCTATTTATTGTCGTCATCCAATGTTTATTCAAGTTTTAATTTTTATTTTCAAATTTTATTTTTATACGCATTCAAATTATTGTACCACTCATTGTAGGAAGTTACACATTCATAAGGAGTCATGATTTTTTATATCAATACACTTTAGGCCTTGATATTTTTTTCTTTTTGTGATAAGTGTTTGATTATGATTAATCTTAGAATCTATAGGGTTGAGGATAAAACTCAAACATGACATCATAATTGTCGACCAACATTTTTTTATCTTATTTTTGAGATTTTTATATTGGATAGGAAGTGGTGCATCGTGGAGAAAATGAAACCTTACCATTTCCTTAAAAGGCCTTGAATCCCATAGATTACCTATCCAAATATTAAAACGAATGTTAAAAATATATTTTGTAAATTTTTCTATGCTACATAGATCCCAATAAAATATATCATACATAGTATTCACATGCCTAATTGACCACAAATTGAGGTTTCTTGCATTAGAAGTATCATCATCTCTCTATATATGTGCCACTATCCATATTTTCATTGAAATATTTAATTATCACCACATTAAATCCTTGTCTATTGTGAATACCTTAACAATCAATAGTTTAATCATTAATGAAAGCACCTCTTATAATAGTGGATCTGCAAACATGGATGCTCCTTGGGTGGAAAACCTATCATACTATTAAACACATAAGGGGTGGTTCCTCCATTAGAGGGGTTTTCATAATATGATTTTGTGTCAGGTTCCTAATTTAAAATCTAAACATTTTATGTTGATCAATAATGACATCATTGTAATAAGCACAAATTTTTATGAATTGTGTGTTCTTGACATGGAATTTTATATTTAAAGTCACTAAAACCTTAATCATAAACAGTTATTATAACTATTACAAAAATATCAAAATCACCCAACCTTTAAAGATGAGTAGGAAATATTCCTTACATATTTACCTCATTGACGTCACTCTTCGTTTCTAATAAATTAGAAAACCTCATTTCTCACTTTTTTGGCACAAACGTGATTGATGAACATCTAGGCCATACTAAGATTTTTTTATTTGGCTAATTTTTAATGCTCTTCCTATTTGTATCATCATATTATAATTAAATTGTAAGATTTTCTCAAAATATGTAGATTCTTAGAGCTAACAAACTACATAGTTATTATAAAAAGCCTAGAATAAAATATTATAATAATAGTAAAACTAATGAAATGAAACAACTTATTCTTGATGATGTTATTGTTATCTAATCATTATAATACATCATATGAAAAATAATCATATAGTCTGACTTAACCATACTGCTATACATACATATCATTTGGGGATAAACAATGTAGTCTAATAAATTCCATAAATATCTCATTTACTTCATCACATATTGTTGAATATGAATTTGGTGTTGATTCATCCATAATTCCTATTGGTTCATTATAGTAGGAAAGCAATATCATTTTTAAAGATCTGCCTCATTATAATGAACCTCTCCCACACATATCATCCTTGTTTGTAGAGTTCTTCAATCTAGGTTTGGTGATCATAATTGAGGACATTTATCTTCCATTTTTTTATAGCTTCAACTAGAGTTGGATCATCATCATCTTATTTAGATGTACATATTCTTCGTTCTCCTTTTCTTATTTCATAATTTGGTACAAACGTAGAGATATCTAAGTAGCTTTAAAAGGCATCACCTTAGGTTACATAATTATCTTTGTATCACACCTAGAATTAAAAGAAATTCATCTTTATTCCTACATAATATTTTTTAGAAACCATTTTTTGTTTTGTATATTCTCATTGGGAGAAATCTTATTCACAAGTTATCTATCTTCCTTATCAGATCTACTTTTGAGCATTTCATAGCACTATAGGAGGTATTTTGAAGGGAGTATATAGGTTTTCTTCCCTAACCTTAGTTTTGGGAGGGAGTATTTCCTTACATGGGTTTTTACCTTTTCTCTTTTCAGTAGGTAGGGGCTAACATAGATCTCATCTTTCTTTTGTCCTATAGGACCGTAACTTATACTATAATCATTCCTTATGGAGATATGATATGCAATTTTTCATTTTCCTATATGATTTTAGTGTGTCTTTTTCCTCTAGAATAGTATTTTTATTTCCCATTAATTTTTTTCATTTTAACATTTTTTTAAAGAAAAAAATTATAAATGGGCACATATCTTCGAGTTGTAGCTAAAACCTATTATCATTGTACCTTTAATCCCTAAATAATACATAATGGGTGGTCTCATTATAGTAAAAAAAATAAAAAACAAATTTAAAAAAAAAAAAGTTTACTTGAAAACATAAAGCATAGTATAACGTATGTTTTGATGTTAAAAGAACGTTATATCAAAAGATGAGACATGGTCCTTTCATTTGTTAATAAATTCCACAAAATATTCTTAATCTTTAAAAAAAATTATATTGTCATTCCACTCTTTGCTATAACCGCATAGAAACAAAAAACTTTAAATATAAACTACTTGTTAAGTACGTGAAATATAACCCTAAGGCATTAGGGCACAATGATATTTCATGAAAATAATGGAAACCTTCCTGAGTTGTGGGTGCCATTGATTAGGAAGGAATATTTGGATTCTAGGACAGTTCCTATTAGATTTGGTATATCACCTATAACTAACTCTCTGGTTGGGAAAATAGGTAAAAGGATAACTTAAAAACTGAATAAATTAAAATTTGGGGTGACACACCAAACTAATTTCATACTAGTCAGATTTTCAAACAGGGATCAACATGACATATACTAATGCGACTTGAAATTGAAATTCATTGTTCAACGTATAGGTTGACATAAGTATCTCACTATTAGGGTTAACACCTCAAATAATGACCTACCAACAGACATATAATCTCTGCAAATAGGTTATATTTTAATAGCTGAAAAAGGAATTAGATTAATTCACTAACTCTGCTATAAAACACATCACTATGAATGCAAAAATGGAGAATATGATTGAATATCAAGACTCAAAAAATATATGAATGATAAGAACACTTACTTTATTTCTATCAAAATTTGTAATGGTTACATATCATGACGTAAGAACATGCCAAGGAGCAAAGATATCTACTTGAACACTATTCAGCACCAAAACTAAACCCCTGCTTACAAAATGTGTGCAGAAAATGCAAAGGGACTGATATGTCCACAAAACAACTTTCTCCAAAAAAATTTGAACCCATACCCATGGATAATAAATCCTAACATAAAATTCAAAAAATGGCAGCTCCAAGAAAATTTGAAAATGGATTGCTCCCCGACAATCACTCCTAAAATCAAGAATAAAACCCTAAATCAGAGGCAAAATGTATGCCTTTATTCCCGCCTCAATGAGATGCATAACTAGGGCATGATCTCTAAGTCCTAAAAATCTATCTCAAACGATATCCTCTTGCAAGGAATAATGTTTTAAATAAATATTACATTGTTTACCTTAGGGTTCAAAACAAAAACCCTAACACTACCCCATATCTCATCCTCACATATCACATTACATCTCTTCTTATATCTATAAACATTTTACAAAATATCCTTTTATACCTCCACAAATAAATACCTTATATCCCCTATGCGTGATATTCCACATTGACCCTAAGTCATACCCCCTTCTCACATGAGATCAACACATAATATGTCCTCACATAAAAACTAAGGCACACAACATATGCCAAAACCTGACCCTATATTGCATAAATTTTAACACATAGTGAAATGTTTCATATTCACATTAGATGTTGGGTGCATGTATTATGGCGCCAATTGAGGATTTGAAAACTCAATACTGACAACCATTTGCAACTCATATTGAATGTGGTTTAATTTTGTGTCCTTCAGACTCCAAAAAAAACTCAAGTTGAGTTTATGCATTGGTCACAGTGCCATTTCCCAGTCGGTTAACAAATACAATGTGCAAAACACTAACTAATTGAGGACTCACTGTGATAATGGCAGCATTTTGGAGTTTTTTTTCTTGATGTATGGAATCTCTGGTTATCAAATCGGTCTTTATTTTGTTGATCTATTACTTATTTTCCAATCTAGAGCCATCCCCGTTGATGTGGATCTTCATGTTGTATTATAACTGGAGTCTAGGTTGCATCACTTGGGTTTTGGCCATGATGACTAGCGCTCCAATCTACCTTTGGATCTAGAACTTGTGTTCAAACATGGAGTTCTTCTCTTTCGATTTGGGCTCGGGCTTTGATCTTGCATAAGTGTCGGCGTAACTTGAGATAAGTTACTCTTATTGCATTTTTTTTGACATCTCATTTTGTGCGTCTGTTAGCTTGCCATATCTTGCTTATTGTATACTCATAACATATATTCATTTTTTCCCTGGAACTTTGGTTGTATTTGGAGTTTGACATTGTAGATTTTTTTTCCTCTGAATCTTAATGCATGATCTTGATAAATCTGAAGGTGTCGTTAGCTTCAGTCTTGCTGAATCTATTTTGTTTGTATTCTGAACCCATATTACTTAATCAGGTGTCATGATATCTATTCTTGCTCCGTAAGTCATTTTTGTAGAAATTCACACCATGGTTGTGCAAGTGTTGATGTCTTTTACTCTGGTTCCTTCAGAAATTTGTTTGTTTGATTTAGCAATAGCTTAACTATTTGTATATGTTTAATCTCTCACTGTCCCATGGTTCTGTCAGTGGCTTGATACCGGTAAGACAACTCTTTCTGATTTAAAAATACTTGCAACTTTGTTGTATTTGGGAACTCTAAACCTAATTATAAACTTGTGCCCTACATTGTAGTTCAGATGTGCATCTATTTCATTGTCTTGCACATGTTTATATGAGGTTCGAGCATGGGCTCATGACACCCACAAACATGTTTGTTCTTTCTATTACAATCATTCATCAAGTTTATGAATCACATCAATCATAATCATGCCACTTTTACAAGGTAGCACTGCTTTTCAAAAAATTCTAATTAGTATGTTCATGTTTTGTTCTTTCCATAAAATGGGGAACAAGATAACAACTAGATATGTTGTTCTAAGCTACTCGAGTGTCTCGATGATCAAATAAATGGTTTTCCTCACATTATAGTAGCTTAGGATGATGTAGCTAATTATTATCCATTTCTCCATGGAATATTTAAATATAGTAAAAGGTTTCATAAAGATATATGTCCCTTTTGGTACTACTATACAGTTTTTATAGATGCGTATTTTTCCCTTGCATTCATGTTACTGGAAAATGTGCAATATTGAAATTATGATTGTTGTATGATGTTTTCAAGGTTTCATGCATTTCTTAGATCTAACTTGGATCTAACCATTATTTTTCAATCATGCGGGACACATGACCTAATGAAGACTTGGGATACAGGACACCTGAGAGGGATGCTAACAAGATGAAGACTTAAGAATATGCAAACCACAAACCTAAAGAGAAAATTCATGAACTCCCATTCTCATATATCTATCATGCCTTCTATCTTGTATATGTTTTTCTTTAAGTTTTCAATGTAAAAATATATAATGAAGACAACATCCTTTCTTACATTCAGTTTGAATGCACAATTGTAATGATCATGTATGAGTTATAATTGATAATTGATTAATACTTAAAGAGTACAATATCTGATGATATAAATGCAATGAAAATGTATCTCCATCTACATTAACTTGAATACTAGTTTTAGAGAATGTACCTTTATGCAATCTTCTGCTATAAAACCTGTTATTTTCTTGCATTAGAAAATAATGTAACATTACTATCAATAAAATCCCCCTTAAATACATATTTAAGAAGTGTGTTAAGGAAATACAAGGATGATTCTAGAAGAAAGAATATTCTTGAAAACTAATATAAAACATAATAATATTCAACTAATTAAATGAAAAAGGGCCTAATACTAACTAACTACATAATAAGTCTACTGAAGTGGCTAAGACTTATCACTCTTAGCATTTTAGATTACTAATTTACCTTGCACCAAGGGCCATGAATCTAATACTGGGCCATGCATCAAATTGAAGCTATCACACAAAAAATTTAGCCTATACACAAAATATATATCATGTACATCTATCATGGTTGTTGGAGATTCAACATTATAGTAGGAAAACAAAGTATTTATTTCCATGATACTTGTGCATATTTTTATATGAAGGTATAATGCAATTCTTTTTCTAGATATATGAAAATCACAAAACAATATGTACTAAATATAAATAAAGTGAAAAAGGACTTTTCTGTTAGCATATTTCTCACTTACAATATAATATATAGACATGATTATTGTTGCACTCACACAATTTTCTATTATGGTGCCCTAATCATTCTTGGTATGTTAGAATATGGTGTCCTTCCATTACCTTGGAAATCCTATGAAAGATGATGAATTTCCATGTACCAATAATTACTTCCTCTATAATATATACATGCATCTGTAAGTAAGCATACATTTGAATATACATTTAAAAGTCATGGATAAATAGGAAAAGTCACTTACTCTATATTCTTCCTAGCATTTCAATGTTCTAATTTCTCCTAGCACATAAATACCTTATATTATCAATAAATAATATATTTTGGTTAAGTGACAATAGCTACTAAATAGGATGCTAGAATGTTTGTAACCTTACTCTTTGTAGAAATCTAATATGTGTGCAAAAAATAAACTACCACAAAAAATGTTTAGTCTAGTTGAGTATTTTGAAAGAGAAATATAGAAAAACTATTTCATTGAATTAAGTACACGATAATGGATCAACTCTTTAGGCAAATTGTTAAAATATTGTTCTTGGAAATTAATGTTTTTCATAGTTGGAGAAAATTTTTGTAGCCTTTACGTTCATGGAATATTAAAATGTTATAGAAATTTGAATGTAAAATTTTTGATATAGTTTTTAATTATGTAATTATTGTAATACCAAATGATAAAGGTGGTTTGGTATAAGACCTAAAAATGTACCTTTTCTAAAATTATGTGTTCACAAAAAACATGCATGTCTAGGGATATCATTGATGAATATTTTTTTGTTATTCATTTTATGTAAAGTTCATATGTTATTGAAGTTTAGCAGTTAATTATTTTAATATTTTATAATAAATATTTTGTATTTGGTGTCATCTTTAATTTATGTTTTTTAAACACATGATGCATGTCCAACAAAAAACCTTCAAATACTTTTTTACAATCAAATTTGCAAAAATGTCCTTAATTTCTTAACCATAGAAAGATATAAAAATGAATGAGAAAAGAAATCATTATACACAAGGAACACTAGATTTACGTGGAAAAATCTATAAAGGTGGGAATCAAGGAGAAGATTAATTTAAAAATATATGAACACATATTAGGGTGGCACTGGTCAAGGTGATATTTATAAAGAGAGACTCACTACCCAAAGAGAGCACTCACTTTTGCAGTGCTCAATAAAGAAGGATAAAATAAAATAGATCCATAAATATTGCATAGCTACAACACAATAAAATTATCTATAGATACCTTGGGCTCATTACTTTTGGTAGCTAATAGATAAAATTGCACACCGCTCTACACCATACTTCACACTGCTTTATACATACAGGGAGAAAAATCATGTTTTCACACACACACACACACACACACACACACACACACACACACACACACACACACACACACACACACACACACACACACACACACACACTCGCANAGAAAAATCATGTTTTCACACACACACACACACACACACACACACACACACACACACACACACACACACACACACACACACACACACACACACACACACACACTTGCATAATACTCACACAAGTATACACACACTCCACACATTTTACTCAATTATTATTCCTTTATTCATACCATCCTTTTATTTTTGAAATCTCCCATTATTGGGTAAGCAAGTAACTCAACATAATTTGAATGAGGTCAACAATAAATATTCACATAGTGGAAAGGAATGAGAAGTGGAACACAAAATACCTCATTTGGGATTAAAAATAACATCACATACATTACATTCCATCTTACATTTTCAAAAGAAATTAATTAAAGTATAAAAATGTGAGGTCAGCCAAACCTAGTGTAAAAACACCATTGAACTTTGAAACCATGTCTCTGAAACCCAAAATCTGATTAGAAAATCTGCTATTAATAAGTCATTCCTCTCTATCTCTTCTAACATGAAAATAAAAAGCCACAATATCTACATTTGTCTTATTAACTTCTGGAGATTTCCTTTCAATGTTTTTTCCAAGGTTAGAAAAATAATATTCTTCTTTAACGACCAAGAAAAAGACTTCGTCATCTTTTTCATAATCAGATTCATCATAAAAAAATACTAGCATTTTATTTGATCTTCTCTTCTTCCTCAAACTTTTATTTCTATAGTCCTCAGAATGTTTTCATAGACCTTCACATTTATGTTGTCAACTATTCTTCTTAGTCTCTTTTTTTAACATCTATAATCTATACTTTTAATAGAGTCACCAAGGAATATGTCTTCATTATCTCTAGTATCAAACTTTCCAATATTTTCTTCAACTCTTGTGATATGATATTTACTACCAAATAGTCTAAAATACTTCACAAAAGGGGTCGTTCCATACCATAACTCATAGGATTCCTTTCCAAAAAAAATTATGATCTAAACTCTATTAAGTTTGTATACTGCAGTTTGTATTTCCTCTTTCTAACAAAATTCTAGTAGATTTTCTTCTTTTATCATCGGTCTAGTAACTTCCTAAATTATTTTGTTTATTCCTTCAACTATACCATTATACTATGGCATTCTAGGAGAATACAAGTTCCTCCTAATCCCACCATTCTCATAAAAGGTGTTAAAATCTTTAGAAGTAAATTATCCTCCTCTAATAGACCTTGAGTATTTGATTCTCCTCTCTATCTCATTCTCAAGTGTGGCCTTAAATATCGTGAACTTCTGTAGAGATTCTTATTTTTCTCATAAGAAAGTAACCCATGTCACTCTAGAATAATCATCAATTAAGATAATAAAGTACCTATGACCTTGTTAAATTATTCTTTTGGTTGAACCACAAAGATGGGTGTGCACCAATCCTAACAGTCTGGTAGAATCTTGTTGGTTAACCTTCAAAAGTCCTCCTTACCTTTTTTCCAACTCAACATTCTTTGCAAACATTATTAACAGGCCTTGTAAGCTTCAAAAACTCTATCACATCATGTATTTAACTAATCGTTACCAAATTATCAAAATTGATGTGACACATCCTCTAGTACCACAACCAACTCTCATTGATCTGAGACAGCAAGCAATATCCAGTAGTGAACTTCAACTGATAAACATTTCCATCTGTCCTTTTCCAAAAAAAATCATAGTTCTAGATATCTTCTTAATATCACAACCATTATCCTGAAAAAAAAAAGATTATAACCATTTCTATACATTTGTCCACCACTAGAAAGATTATGATTCAAGCCTTTAACATAGTAAACATTGTCAATGTTATGCTTCCCGTAAGAAAATGAAAGAGCCTATTTGAACTATCTTAGTTGTTTGATCATCTCCAAAATTACACCTCCATCATACCTTTCAAGCTTTATAAACTTACTCTTATGACCCATAATTTGATTAGAAAATCTGCTATCAATAAGTCATTCCTCTCTATCTCTTCTAACATGAAAATCAAAAGCCACAGTATCTACATTTTTCTTATTAACTTCTAGAGATTTCCTTTCAATGTTTTTACCAAGGTTAGAAAAATAATATTCTTCTTTAACGACCAAGAAAAATACTTTGTCATCTTTTTCATAATCAGATTCATCATAAAAAAATACTAGCATTTTCTTTGACATAATAAGCTTTCTTATTAAAATTTCCTTTTTTTGTCCTTATTCTTTTGATTTTCCATTGTGTCAAGACATTTAGAAGTACAATAACCTATAATTTCACAATTGAAATATTTAAAGGGTAACTTACCCTTTTACTTTCTAGTTTCTTTCTTCAATTTTCTTACAAAGTTTTCTTTAATCTCATCAAAGTACTTCTCATTAGATTCCTCTTCTTTTTCTAATTTGGTAGCCTTAAATGCAATATCCGTTCTTATTCCAGTACTCACTTCCAAGACCTCTAATCTCATTCACAACATGATTTGTCTTCTGCAAATTGCTTGTTATATTGTCATCTTATTCCATTTTCAAGAATTCATACTTATCATTAGTATTCTCCAACTTAGCTTGTTTCACTATATTATTTCCTTTATTAGTACTTCTTAACTTTTATCAAACATGTCACGAGTAGTTTCTAAAGATACAAATTTTCTTAACTCAGATTTATAAATAGCACTGACAATAGCATACAATGCCCTCTCATTTTCTTCATAATCTTTGATCATATTAGGATTTTTCACCCCACTTGCTAGTTTCACATATTGATTTTTCATAGCCTTCCAAATTTTTTAATTGAGAGAAGTTGTGTATTCTTGTATCTTCACCTTCCAATAAGTATACTAAGGTCCACCAAAGATAGGGAGTGTCACTTTATGCACCATTATGATCTCCTTAAGTAGTTAAATTATTATCTAAGGAACCAAAGCTCTTATAACAATTATTGAATGTACAAAAAAACTTAGAAGGGGGTTAATCAGTTATCAATAATGCCTTTAATTCTTTTTTTTTTTAAAATTAAATCTATAAAAATTATCCTTAATTTGTTAACTATAGAAAGATATAAACATGTATGAGCACAAAAAATATCTTACACAAGAAAAACTAAATTTATATGGAAAAACTTACATTAAGAGGAAAAATTTAGAGAAGATTATTTCTCAAATATATAAACACATGTTAAGGTAACACTAGTTAAGGTAATTTTTAAAGAGAAAGGGTCACCATAAGAGGCTCACTGCCAACGGGATCATTTCACAAAGAGAGAATAGTAAATACCACAGGGTTCATTGCCTAGACAAAGAAGGATAAAAGAGAATAGATCCACCACTAATGAAGAATGAAAACACAATTAAATAATCTGTAGATACCATCATCTGACGACTTCTAATAGCCAACACATGAAATTCGACACTGCACATCACCACATCTCCATCACATGTGGAAAATATTGCACAACACTGGCACAAGTATACACAAATGCCTTGTATTTTCCTGAATGATTAATCCTTTATTTATATCAACTTTTCATTTGAAAAATCTCCCACTATCGGCTAAGGAAGTAACTAAACATAACTTGACTTAGGTCAGGAGAAAAAAATTCCCATGGTGGAAAAGAATGAGATGTGGACCACAACATTCCTTATCTAGGACCAAAAATAACATCATACACATTAAATTTCATCTAACATTCTTTGAGACAATTAATTAAAATGTAAAAAGTTGAGGTCAACCAAACCTACAGTAGGAATGCCATCGAATTTTGAAACCATGTCACTAAAACTCAAAATCTCATGTCGATTGAGATGAATGAAGCTAAGGACATTAGAAACCGAATTTCAACACCAAAACATCAAAAACCATCATGCAAAGAAAATTGGAGCATGAATTTCACATAGAAAACACTGTCAAATACAATCATACTTAGACTAGTACCAATTTTACTCCACTCCAATAAAAAGTAAAAATTGAAACCATTATCACCAAACACTATCCAATAAAATACAAAAACTATATCAATATATTTTCAACATCAAGAATATGTGAAGCAAGATTCTTAGCATCACTAAACAAAAAATAGTCATCAACAAAAGAAAAAACATTGTGACATCACTAAATACTATAATAAGTCATCAATCAACCAAACTCACTTAACCTTACTCATTCTACTCAATCCTAAAAAAATATTTTTCCAAATATTTGTGTATAGATATTAAGTTTATTTTTTTATAAAAGAGAAAGAAAATTAAGTACAAGTATTATGATGTTTGGTATGCACTCCTATCCACTACTTATATTTATATTAGACCTCCCTAGTCACAATGGAGATTTGAATAGATAGCATTTCTTCATCTCATCACATTAGTTTCTCAATATACTTATCTCCATTTAAATAAAGAAATTCATCCTAGCTAATTTATCAATCTCTCAGTTGTTTATAAAATACAAAAAGAGCGGCTTCCATTATAGCTATGATCATTTCCTTAGTGAGTTATTATTGCAACTTTTCTATTATTTATGACTAACATATATCTATAGTATACTTCTATCTATAAAATATAACTCCATGTTGATTTTTTTATTAATTTAATCAAGTGAAGATGATTTCCTTATCCAATGAAATTGTAGTTTAACTACCTTATATTTTACCTTGAATCATGCTAGTTTATACTATGCTGCAATATGTAATTCAAAATGGCAATATTTAAACTAATGTTATATCACGCAAAATAAATAATTTAAAATGCATAGTAGCTTGTATGTCAACTATTGTTACCAACTTTTTATTATGAAATTTTACTAGATCTAAGGTCACTTTGTGCATTAGAACTCTTTTCCCATCAAAAAATAAGATTTAAGAAAACACTAAATGGATCTCCGTTGGTCAATTTTGCATGTAATTGATTCCATTTTATCCTCCATATACTAAAAGCTTTTGGATGTTATCAAAACTCCAAATATTATATGTTCGGTAGAGTTCTATTGATTGTTCTATTGTATATTATTATGAAATATGCTAAACTATCAATCCACATTCCATGACCATCCAATATCCAATTTTAATGAATTGTCTTACATGAATATATTTCATGGTTCTATAGTTCCTATTATCCCTTGGTTTTCCTTTACTTTACCCTTTTATAGGATCTTCATGTGGATTTTAAATTCTACCCTTTCTCCCATATCCACATTCACATTTATTTCTAAATTCTTCTATAGCTTTAGAACTTTCCCTATTTCCCCTGTTACAGGATGCCAATGTATATTTGAACTTCTCATACTTTCCCACAAACCTAAAATTTCTTTCCTATGAACCCCTTTTGTATACTTGCAAAGTTGATATGGTCTCTTCCCCTTTCCCTTCATCATCTTGTGCCATTTAGTCGCACATATGTTTCTTTCTTTCGGTTTTCCCTTCTAATATAGGATTTAGGCAGATTTTTAGACTTACATCCAAACATTTCATTCTAATGTCATGACTTTTGTTGTGCAAGTTGAACACTAGCAATAATATTCATATATTGTCAGTATGAGAAAGTAAGAAATTTATTTATTTTTAAATAAAGGATAAGACCATAAGTGCAATATAATGAAAGGAAGTAGAAACCATTGGAATTGAGCTACTCTACAATTGAGATGATAGAATAAAGATGACATACTCATGATTAAAGTTTAGAAGGAGTTACTATTAAAAGAAAAATAAAATAAATAGAAAATGTATATCTTCACAACATCCATACAAAAAACATCTTAAAAACATTAAGATACAAAATATAAACTTTTACCATATAAAGATATAATATTTTAAATTAATTAAATAATCATATAAAAATATAATACGTAAAATAAATAATTATAATACTAATTATATTGCTTAAATAGATTAACTCATATTGTCTCTAAATTTTGTAATATCACTCTATTAACCTATGGAGAGTTCACTAGTAGTGTATAATAATATTTGTTAAAACATGACTCCTATAGAGCAATAGTTGAAAGTATAGACTTATCGAACCCATGATTATGTTGGTTGACGTGGACTCTAGCTGGGCTATTTAATCTCCCCTGCCACTGTAGCTCACTTGCTTCAACACACAGTTTCAATAGTTATCTCTGCCTCTTACAAATGGTATCAGAGAAAGTTAGAGGAGCATACGGTGAAAAATCTTAACGGCTAGAATCTGCTGCCAAAATCATTGTTGGGTATTTGCAATTATATATTTTCATGAAGATTTAGCCACCGTCAAAAGGAAGGTTTGTTGAAGAAGTAAAGAAAATTATAGTTTGGTAGTGTTATGCAAGATGAAGCTGCTAGGAATCTCTAAAGACTGTGGATTGTTGAAGCAAATATAAGAATACAGAATATTGCTGAAGAGAGGACTCCCAAGGCATTCTCAAATATTATCAAAAGCATTTTCTGAAGGTTATCCTCAAGCTAGAAGTTGAAGAGATAAAGCACACCAACAAGTGGTAAGAGTGTTCAGACAAAGACTTAAATAAAACCATTCAAGCATATAGGAAAGAAAAGATTTGATGATTCGAGAAATTGTACTTTTCTAAGAAGTATCATGGCAGGAACAAGTCAAAGTATTTCACAACCACAAATTCCAACTTTTAATGGAAAAAATTATGACTTTTGGAGCATTAAAATGAAAACCCTCTTTCGTTCCCAAGATATTTGGGATTTGGTAGAAAATGGGTTCCCTGAACCAGCAGACCAGCAAGCATATCAGGCTCTTTCACAAGCTGAAAAAGATTTGTTGAAGGAAAATAAGAAGAAAGATGCTAAAGCATTTTTTTTCATTCAGCAAGCAATGGAGGATTCAATATTTCCAAAGGTTGCAGTTGCCACAAGATCAAAGAAGGCATGGGAGAATTTGCAAATAACATACCAAGGCACAAGCAAGGTAAAAACAACAAAACTACAAAATCTTAGAAGAGACTTTGAAAATTTGCAAATGAAAGACTCAGATTCAATAGATTCATTCTTCGCTCATTCAATGGGAATAGTAAATCAGATTAGATCTTATGGAGAAACCCTTGGGGATCAACAAGTTGTAGAGAAAATACTTAGAAGCTTACCCACAAAGTATGACTCAGTTGTAGCAGCCATTGAGGAATCCAAAGATCTCTCTCAGCTATCAGTAGATGAGTTAATGACATCACTCTTATCACATGAACAAAGGTTGAATCATTATGGGACATCATCATTGGAGAATGCATTCAAAACTCAACTTTCATTTGACAGATCAAGAGGAAGATCAAATTACAACAGAGGCAGAGGACGTTTTGCACCAAGAGGAGGAAGAGGAAATACACAATTTGAGAGTAGAAGACCAGCATCAAGCCCACAAACTCATTCCACATCAACACGAGGAAGGGGGATCAGCCAATCTCATAGCCATCATCAAGGAGAAAGGTATGATAAATCAAACATCCAATGTCATTATTGTAATAAATTTGGGCACTTTGCATCTGAATGTAGAAAAAGACAATACAATATGAATAGGCAAAAGGCACATTTTACAAATGAAAACCAACCCAACACTAGTGATCAAAATACTATATTGATAACATGCAATGTGGCACAAGAGAGTTCCAAAGAAGTATGGTTTCTAGATAGCAGTTGTAGCAATCATATGAGTGGGAGTAAGAAGATGTTTTCAACAATGGATGAATCTGTAAAATCAGAAGTTAAATTGGGGAATGATCACCAAATATCAGTCATGGGAAAAGAGTCAATTAGTATAAGAACTAAGCATATTCCTGATGTATATTATGTTCCTGGATTGCAACACAATCTCATAAGCATTGGACAATTAGTGCAAAAAGGATATAGGATATATTTTGAAAATGGTGAATGTTTGATTTTAGATAAAAAACCAAGCAATAGTCTGATTGCAAAAGTTGAAATGACCCAAAATAGGCTGTTTCCACTCAAGATTCAAAGAGAACTATTTTTAGAGCCATAAGGATTGCAAAAGGTTGCTGAATCAGCTCTCAAGGCTTCATACAAAAATGAATCCTGGCTATGACATTTGAGATTTGGGCATTTAAATTTCAAAGGATTGCAACTCTTATATAAGAAAAGAATGGTACATGGATTGCCACCAATAGAGCCACTTAAGACAACTTGTGAAAGCTGCATATTGGCAAAACAACATAGAAATAAATTTCCAGTTGGGGAGTCCTATAGAGAAAAACATCCACTTGAGATAGTTCATTCAAATCTTTGTCGACCAATGCAAACACCATCCATAAGTGGGAGACTTTATTTCTTGACATTTATTGATGATTTCAGCAGGAAAGTATGGGTTTATTTTTTGAAATACAAATCAGATGTATTTGCTATTTTTAAAGAGTTCAAGGCAAAAGTTGAGAAAGAAAGTGGCTACAATATCAAAACATTAAGAACTGATCATGGCGGAGAATACATATCAAATGATTTTCAAAATTTTTGCAAAGAAAATGGCATAAAGAAACAACTTACAATAAGGTACACTCCTCAACAAAATAGAGTAGCAGAAAGAAAGAATAGAACAATTATGGAAATGGCTTGAAGTATGTTAAAAGAAAAACATCTACCAAATGAATATTGGGCTGAAGCGGTTGCATGTTCAGCATACATACTGAATAGGTGTCTAACCAAAGCTATGATAAATAAAACACCAGAAGAAGCTTGGAGTAAAAGGAAGCATAACATAGGACATTTGAGAGTTTTTGGATGTGTGGCATACTCATTGATACCTAAAGAGTTGAGAAAGAAACTAGATGATAGAGGAGAGAAGTGCATATTTGTGGGATATAGTGAACAATCTAAGGCATATAGGCTATACAATCCTATCACAAAGAAGCTTATAATAAGCCGTGATGTTGAGTTTGTTGAAGAAGAAGCATGGGATGGCATCATAGATAAGACAACCACTATTTCAGCTAGTATTCCACAAGAGAATGAAGATAATGAAACTCAAGATGTTCATCCTACAACATAAGAAAATGTTCCTAAAACACCTACTAGAGCACCTACTACTCAACATACAACTACTCTAGCAAGTAATAACAGCAGTGAGTCTTCTAATCCAACCCTTGCATCACTAAGATCAAGGTCCATAAATACTTCAAAGAAGATAAGAAGTCTAAGGGAGATATGTGATGAATTATAAGAGGCTGAAAATGATGACTTATGCACTAATTTTGCATTCTTAACACAAGCTGATCCAATATATTTTGAAGACGCTATTAAAGATGACAAATGGATTGCAGCCACGAATGAAGAAATTTAGTCAATTGAAAGGAATGAAACTTGGGAGCTAGTAGAGCTTCCTAAAGGCAAGGATGTGATTGGAGTCAAATGGGTTTACAAGACAAAGTATGATGCTGATGGAAAAAGAGAAAAGCACAAGGCAAGACTAGTAGCTAAAGGATTCACACAATAGCCTGGCATAGACTACAATGAAACATTTGCACCCATGGCAAGATTAGACACCATTAGAATGGTCCTATCTATAGCAGCCCAAAACAGTTGGAAGGTTTATCAAATGGACGTTAAATCAACATTTTTGAATGACATTTTAGAGGAAGAAGTGTATATAAAACAACCACCCAGATATGAAGTTTTAGGAGAAGAACATAAGGTATACAAGCTGAAAAAGGCATTATATGGCTTGAAGCAAGCTCCTAGAGCTTAGTACAACAGAATAGATTCTTATTTTGTGAACAATGGCTTTAACAAGTGTGGCAATGAACAAACTTTGTATGTCAAAATGAATGATGAAGGAGAAATCTTGATAGTTTGTTTATATGTAGATGATTTGATATTCATAGGTAACATGTCAGTTAACACATTCAAGGCAGCCATGAAAAGAGAATTTGATATGACTGATTTGGGGCTCATGAGATATTTCCTTGGAATAGAAGTAAGTCAAAATGATCAAGGCATCTTTATATGTCAAAGTAAGTATGCTAATGATTTTTTGAAGAGATTTAGGATGAAAAAAGTGAATCCAACCCCTACACCAGTTGCATTGGCTTTAAAACTTAGCAAGAATGATGAAAATCCTAATATAGATGCAACTTTATTCAAAAGACTAGTTGGCAGCCTCCTGTACTTAACTGCCACAAGACCATACATAATGCATGGAGTTAGTCTTATCTCTAGATTCATGGAAAAACCAAAGGAGTCTCATTGGAAAGCTGAAAAAAGAATTTTACGGTATATAGCTGGAACAAAGCTTTGGAATTTTATATGCACCTTCAGATGACTACAAGCTGATTGGATATATGGATAGTGACTGGGGAGGTAGCTTGGATGATAAAAGAAGCACTTCAGGCTATATCTTTCACCTAGGATCAGGTGCTATCTCTTGGGCATTGTTGGTAAACAGATTTGTCCTTTCTCGTACCTTATGACAATATGACTCTCGATGCCCGAATGATGAACAAAATCCGCTTACAACAGTTGAAAAGCCATCTTCTGATTACTGGCTTTTCTCTTAATTGGTAGGTACAGCTCCCTTTTGGAATGATATGCAATGAATTATGTCTTGGTCCTAAAACTAACACAGGGTATGCTCTTAACCCAAGAGCAGAAGAGGAAAACCGAATTAAGCCTAAACAAAACTTAATCCAGGCAAGGAGAGCTTTCTAATCTATAAACCAAGCTGTAGAACTCACACATCCTATGAATTCACACACTCAGTACTAACTAATCTACAACAACTACTAACAGAGAGATAAATGCAATGATGAAAACTTCTAATGAATCCTTGTCCGAATATCCCATAGCACATCCTACTGAGGTCCATTCACATCTTCAAAACAAAGGAATGAAACATCCTTTCCTTCCTACTGCAATTTAGATTAAGAAAAAGAATCATACATTAACTACTTCTATCTAGCTCTCTCCTGAATATCCCACAGCACATCCTACTGAGGTTTACTCACATCCTCGCCACAAAAGAATGAAACATCCTTTCTTTCTTAATGTAACTTAGACTAAAGAAAGAACCATCTAACTAACTAAAATAGAAAATAATTGACATAAAACACCTTCAATTGGCTCTGCAACATCAAACATTCCACACCAAAAATTTGCTGACCTTTCATTAATCTTTCAACTTCATACATATAGAGCCAGGGGATGACCGTTATAAAGGAAGTTTAATCGGTTCATCTCCCTCTAAATGACAGATGGCAAGAAACCACCTCTGTCACTACTAATTGCAGGGGAGAAGAAACGGAAAAGAATAGGGGAAGTTAAATCATTTGGCCTCCTTTCACTTTTCCATCTTTGTCTGATAAGCTTTGGCAACTCTGTAGCTCTGTTCGCGCCACTTGTAGAAGCATCAATCAAACTGTGACACTTCAATTTGAATCCTTCATCTTCTCTTTAATGACATCTGTTGAGTCCAATCCATTGGGCTTCGGGATCAAATAACTGCTTATGTTCAAACTTAGCCAACATGCAAACAGCAGTTAACATAATCCACAACTGACTGCTTCCGGTGGAAAATACCAAATCTGCTTCTTCATTGCAGAAAGTTAGAAAAGAGCTTCTCCTCGCGGAAAAAACCAAATCTGCTTCTCCATTACGGAAAATGGGAAAAGAGCTTCTCCTCGCGGAAAATGAGAATAGAGCTTCTCCTCGCGGAAAATACCAAATCTGCTTCTCCATTGCAGAAAATGTATTAGGGGGTGCGAAACCCGCAATGTGGAGAAGCCACTACCTGTCTTTCCGCACGTCATTTTTAAGTGCGCGGGCCACTTACCTTAAAGCACATGCTTTATTTGATCTCTTAAAACAATAACATAATATTCCTTTTTCATCAATCGGGCCCACCATGTTATAACTAAGCTTGCAGAAAATCACCTGAGGGGTGCGATTCCCGCAAAGTACAAAGTTCTTCTTTGCGGAAAATCACCTGAGCGGTGCGATTCCCGCAAAGTGCAAAGTTCTTCTTTGCGGAAAATCACCTTCTTAGGTAGAATTCCATAATGGAGAAGATGATTTTTGAAATCCCGCCGAGCTCGTTCTCGCTCATTTCTTAACCAAATTGCTCGTCGTTTGCTGCATTAGGATTGTTGAGACCTGTAGAATCGATCCATACCAGTCTTCGATCTCTGCCTGAGAAAGAACATCAATTGGAGCACAAATCTTTGCCGGGTTAGGATCTACAACCTACCCAAAATAATGAGACTTCAGAACAACCCGCCCGGCTAAGAGAAGGAAAGGCAATGACAGGGAAACCTGATAAAGATAGCCTACCTAAGAAAGACTTAGACCTAGACTCAGACTGACCAGACTGGCTATATGACTTCAAAATTCTCCACTATGACAGCATGGGTACAGGATGAAAAGTGGGGCAACAGGCATCAAAGAAACAACCAATTGTGATGCACTCATCAGCTGAAGCAGAGTATGTTGCAGCTACATCAGCAGCGTGCCAAGCAATGTGGATGAGAAGAGTACGTTCAGAGTTGCAGCATCCACAAGAAGAATCTACAAAAATATATTGTGATAATAATTCAGCAATTGCTTTATCTAAAAATCATGTGTTTCATAAACACAGCAAACATATTGATATAAGATATCATTATATTCGAGAATTGGTGAACAATGGTGACATTTATCTTGAGTTTTGCAGGTCCAAAGAACAACTTGCAGATATATTCACAAAGCCACTTACAAAGAATGTCTTTAAGCATTTTCGGGAAGGAATTGGTATTATAGATATACTGACAGTGAAGATTAAGAAAGAGTGTTGGTTAACGTGAACTCCAGCTGGGCTATTTAATCTCCCCTGCCAGTGTAGCTCACTTACTTCAACACATAGTTTCAATAGTTATCTCTGCCTCTTACAGATTATCTGCCCTTTCCAAACATCGAAGCGTAGTTTTTACCGAATAACCCTTGGTAGAAATGAATGGTGAACCGTGAATAATCACGAATGTTAAACGAAATTGCGGGGAGAATCTTAGTGAAAAGACAGCCATAGATGCTTCCTCGCCCTATAAATATCACAATGCCAAGAAATCAGAAGTGCGCCACACGAATTTATACATTTAAAAGCAAAATATACTTCAACATTTGAACAGGAAAAAGGGCAACGGTGATCATGGACACGCCAGCAGATCACGAGGAAAAGCGAATGTTGAATTCAATTGGTCAGTATTTGCTCGGGGAAGAATACAACAATATGACGAATGCAGAACAGTCTTCTGAAGAAATTGGGTCCAGCTTGGCTTCAGAGGGAAATGAAAATAAGAATAAAGAGAGAGAGAAACATTACAGGGGAGTGAGGTTCGTTAAGGCTCGCGGAAAATATGCTGCAGAGATTCGAAACCCTGAGAAGAAGGGTTCCAGACTTTGGCTCGGCAGCTATGATACACCTGAACAAGCCGCCGCGGCATATGACCGTAAAGCTTTCGAATTACGCGGTTCGAGGGCTATTCTCAATTTCCCTCTCAACGTTGAGTCTGGACAGTATGTCAATCCCTTTTCTCAATCCTCTTCTTCACACACTCCATCTAATGTACCCAAGAAACGGAAGACACGAGAAAAGATGAAGGTCAATCATCCAGAGAATTAGGTTCAGATTAATCCATTATTCTAGCCTCCTCAGACAAAAGATTTATAGCTATTTTCATATTCTCTCAACGAACTATATGAATCTTAAGATGCACGGTTGAAATCCTTCAAAACATAAGCACTGTCAGAATTTGCTTTCTGGTAAGAAAAATAGCGGAGTACTACTCTAGAAAATCTTTCAAGAATTAAATTTATTTTTCCTTTTAACATTAATGTAATCCTTTTCTCTGTGACCATGTCCACAGTTCTTTGGACCGCTGTTCCAAAAAAGCTAGAGAACAGACACCTAGCAATTTAAGATGTTTAAAATCATATATACATAACCATAATGAATTCGAAATATTAATGCTGTCTAATGTAAAAATTCACAAGATTTCCGAATGCAGTGCAAAATGTGCGCTTTTAAGTATTTGAATCGCCTAATTTTTCCACTTTGAAACTTTTGAGATGCTTTTTTTTTCTTTTGGAAGTTAGGGAAAATTTCTTTGGTTAAGAGTCAAGGACTGAGGGTTATCTATTTTTCAAAAATCTCGGCCTTTCATATAGTGTTGGAGCCATGCACTCAGTAAGACCTTCCTGATGGACTCATTTACAACCATTCAACTTCACCAACAGACCAAAGACCCATTAACAAAGTGCTGATTTTAAGATTATTAAAATTGATTAACCATTCTCTCTTACTTTTGGAGAACCTTCTGCTTCTCTCATTATTATCAATCAATGCATTTATTGACTGCTTTTCCGTTTGTTTTGCTCAAGTAGTTCTCACCTGTACCCTATTTTCATGAAGCAAACGATGGACCTCATTTTGCATTTCCCCTGTTCTCAGGCTCTGTTACATTTTAAATTTCCTTCGGTTCCTATATGACCTGAATATATTCTTACCCCGTGTACAGAGCTTTATACTAACCTGTTGCAAGTAACAGTTTTTGAAAAGTTCCAGGCTTTGAACATTGATCTCTATTTCAACCCTCGGTATTGCGTTCCCTGCTACAGGATGAAGTACTCCCAATTTTTCAAGATTCAACTAAATATTGAACATTCTTGTTCTTGTCCTTGAGAATTTGAACAATGGCTATGCATTGTCAGTTGCCTCTACAAATTCCATCATGGAGTCTTGTATTGCTTCTATCTGGGATATTGACATAAACATTAATAATTGACATGATTTTATAGTTAGTTGAGCGGGTATTATCCGAAGGATTTGAGCGACCCTGACCACTTTTAGGGAGTTGAGCTGGCCGTTTCTTTCAAAAGATACCACTACCATCCCAATTAAAGATCTCATCAGAGACAACGATTTCATAAGAGGCAGCTAAACCATGTAATAAATCCCAAAGGATATGTTGCACACTTACCAACAAACTTGAAAGTATAATATTCTTACAATTTAAAATATTGATCTATATTGTTTCCAATCAAATTGATTGAAAAAAAATTCCAATCTGATTCCAGAACAACATAAATCATGACATAAATTAACTCTGTATTTAATTGAATTGTGCTTATCTCTTTTTAGGCCTCTCATCTTATTTCCATGAATCTGGACTCGTACATAAGGCTCACCTTTGGTTCCATGGACGCCATCTCATGGACTTTTTAACAGTTTTAATCATTTTCCACCTGCTTGACTTGTGAAAATAAACTACTCCCGAGCTAAAGACGGACTGTCCCAAGCATTCTATACAGTGCCCTCAAAGACGTGCTAGAAATAAGTCATACCCTAACCAAAGATATACTGATCTTACAAGAATCACTAATTCAGTAATAGAACACTATAGAAAACCATAGATTTAATCTTAACTGGTCACAAAAAGACTGAACTATAACCCTTAAACAAGTCCTCCACAGCTTGTTTCTTGTTTCTTTCTACGAGAGCCGTGTGATGAGAGGTTTCTAGTATTTTCAGGCACCTGTAATGAGTTATTGTCACGGGGACAGCTCGAAGTCCGCTGACTTACAGTGGAACCCTTGGGCTTTGAATTGCCCTCCTCGTAGAAATAGATTCTCCCCATTAGCCTCGTAATCACTGTATATTCCTCGTAGTTACAAATTATATAGCACTGTACGAATCGTATCTTCAATAAGAACCGTGGTGTATTCCCCGGATGCATGTATAATCAAACAATAGTATTTACAAACCCTAAAACCACATGTGCATGTCATCCAAAACAAGCCATCATTCCTATAAAGGAAATCATTAATGAAGATTCGCCTAAAGCACCACATTAACTGAGTAATCAAGGATCTCAAACCAATTCCAAAACTAGGTAAATCTGTAAAAAAAAAATAGATTTTAAAGGAAACCATACGTCAATAGACTTAAGTAGGTGTTGGACAAACTTATCTTTCATAACCAAAAAGGCTTTGTTGGTGGGAGAAATATTATGGATGCTGTTATAACGACCCATGAGATAGTGCATTTAATGGAAGCAAATAAAAAAGCTGGTCTGATACCAAAATTGGACATATCTAAGGCCTATGACAAAGTAGATTGCCAATTTCTTGTTGTTGTGTTGAAGAAGTTTGGGTTCAAGGGCAATTTTTTTAACATGATCATCAACTGTGTTACCACAACCAAGTATTTTGTCATGGTCAATGGCTCCCCTAGAAGGTTCTTTTCTACAAGGAAAGGTCTAAGCAAATGAGATCCTCTCTCACCTTACCCTTTTATAATGGCGGTTGAACTATTGGAGCGTAATATTAAGAAAAGAAGATGTTCCAATGCTTTGAGGGGATTGAGAGTTGCTTCCCAACTTCAGCCCTTCTCCCACCAACAGTTTGTCAATGTTACTATCCTTTTTGGAGAGGCTTACTTCTCTGTAGCTAAAAAATGAAAGGAGTTCCTCGACAATTATACTAACGTTTCGGACCAGCAGGTAAACTAGAAAAAAGTAAGATCTATTTTTTCAATATTGAAAATTCTCTCCAAACTAAGATCACTAGGATTTTGGGTTGTAATGTTGCTCCTCTGCCTGACTCTTATTTGGGACTTCCCTTTACAGCTAAATTCCTTTCTTTTTTTTATTGGAATTATCTTATTGAGAGATTCCAGAAGGAACTTGCAAGATGGAAAGGGAAACTACTTAGTCAAGCTGGTAAAATTCAATTGCTTGAATCTTGCTTGCAAGATATTCCTGTGTTCTTTATTTCCTCTTCAAAATTCTAGGATCGGTTGTTGATACTATAGAAAGAATTCAAAAGAAGTTCATCTAGGCGAGCATGAAGGACAAGGCCCGTATGCTTTGGTCAAATGGGACAAAATTTATATGCCTAAGAAAATGGAGGGTTTGGAGGGAGAAGAATTGGGTAGTTTAACAAATCTCTTATTGCTAAGATTGAATGGATGCTTATGGAGAGTAAGGAGTGGGCTATTATCATGAAGTGAAGTATCTTGGCAATGGGGAATTTGTTTCCTTGTTATATGAACCGACCTCCTCTATGGGTTCACCTCTTTGGAGAAGTATAATCAATGTTGAGAATGTTCTTAGAAAATATAGCAGAATTGTTATGAATGGTAAAAAGCAAGATTTTGGGAGGATATATTGAATCAAGATAAACGTCTCACTGAATTTAACTCCTTATCTCAAGTTAAAGGATGTCTAACTAATCAATATGGCGCCTATGTGAAGAACTATATTTATTATAGAGAAGGTAAAGCTAATTGGAGATATTTCACAAGACAACTATAGCAATGTATTGATCTTCCTCCATATATCATCAACCAACTTCTGGAAAATCTGAGATCTCTTTCTCTAATCTTGTTAGATTGTGCTCTCTTTTCCCAACCTTGTGACGACATATGGATCTGGAGGTACAAATCATCAAGTTCCTTCTCTGTTAGTTCAGCTTAGTGGGATATGGAGAAGATGGAAGATAATGAATAATTATGGATGTATATCTGGATTCCCAATCTCCAAAAAATAAATTGGTTTTGGTGGGTTGTTGCTCATGGGAGGATTCAAATTGTGGAAAACATGAATAGGCATGGTTTTGATTTTGTTAACAGATGTAGTTTTTGTCAAGGTGATAATGAATCCATTGATCATACTTTTATTTCTTGTCCCTTTGCTATTGAAGTTTGGCACCTTGTCCTCTCATCCCTCAATGTGGTTTGGATAATGCCCAGAACTATGAGTCTGTTGATTGATCATTGAAGTTTCAGTCCTTTTAATCACCCTATTCTCAAGAATTTATGAGCCCAAATTTTCCTTGTCATGAGCTAGAATGTTTGGAAGGAGAGAAATAATATGATTTTAATGGGGCATGCTAGGACCAGCTCTACTATGTTTCAAATCATACAGTAGCAAGTAATAGAAAAATTTTATTTTCCTTTTTAAAGAAAGGGAAAGTGCTACCTACTTTGCATAACATGAGAATTAAACAAAGCTGGAATATTCACCAGGACCTTCTTAATATTGATTAGACTATTATTTGGAAAATAAGGTTAACCAGGTGGATTCCCCTGGAGGTTGGTTGGGTGAAATGTAATGTTGATGGTTGTGCTAAAGGAAATTCAGGGATCTTTGCTGCTGGAGGAGTTATAAGGGATTGGAATGAGGCTTTTATTGAAGGATTTGGTAAAAACCTTGGAGTTGAGACTAACAACCATGTTAAAGGTATGACTACATGGAAAGGAATAAAATGTTGGGAAGACCTAAATTATGAAAAAGTTAATTTGGAAGGGGATTCTAAAATGATTGTGGATCACTTGTAGGGTGAACTAGGTTGCCCTTGGTACATTTCAAGTCTAATGGATGACTGTAAAAAAATGCTCTCTACTTCCATTCAATTTATGTGCCTCCATACTCTTAGGGAGGGTAACAATGTAACAAATTTATGGAAAACTTGGGTCTCAATAGTCATGATTGGGGCTATGTTACCTTTGAACAATATCCTCAACGGTTAAAAGAGATTCTTGCCAATGAAAGAAAAAAAGTATTAATTGTTTGATGTTCCAAATCTAGTGGAAGGTGTGTGTCTATATTGGATGGCTAATGATCATACGGGGAATTTTATATTTGGAAAATAATGTTAAGTTATAGAGCATGGTGGATAAGTTTATTCACCTGTCAATTTTAGATGAGAAATCCTAGGGTTTTAAATATTTCCATGGAAATGGTTATGTTCAAAACAATTATGTTAGAGGCAGCAAGAAGTTTGTCACTATTTTAATAAATAAAGGATATTTGAAAGATATTACTAATATGGTTATTAAAAATCAAAGGTGCATCATGAGGCATTCGTGTGATAAAGAGAAGATGATGACTACTGAGGTAGGATTTTCTTGCAAGGGTCATCAATGGTATTTGAATAGGGTCAGGTTGAGCTGGCATAAAAATTGTCTTCGAAGGAACTTTGATATTTGTATTAATTATGTGGACACTACTTTTATTCATAAAGCTTTCAGAGTAGATAATCATTTAATCTTTCCTAAATTCATCCCATATCCATTTTGCATTAACTCCTTACAGTCTCTCTGCTCCACCTTCTTCAAAGGCCCACCCATGGTTCTAACTTCCTTGGAGCTAATTTGGGTCTCTTTCGTTGTCATTCTAGTAGCCCCCCTATAATGAAAAAATGTAATAAAATAGGAAAACCTTTCTGCATTTCTTTCTATACAAATGTGGAAGCAATGTAATTTTTAGTGGCAAATATTCACCTTTTGGCAAATTCTGGGCAATATCTTTCACAGAATTACTAGATCACACATGTTATACGATGGCCCAAATCACCCAATCTTGACATGGTAATGGTTAAATATTCATTGGAATAGCCAATAAGATTTTTTGTTTGACGAGGTTGACCAATATATTCGCCTTTAACCAATCTGACATGGTTATTTTAACGGTCTCTTATTCGCCAAGGGTATTAATTATGAATTGCATGTAAAATCCAAAATAGCCAACCTGCTAATTAATTATTTTATAGATCACAATCTACTTCGCCAACTGTTAATTATTTGTTATATTGACCATGGACTATTTCGCCAACCATTAATTATTTTTTATATTGACCACAGACTATTTCGCCAACCATTTATTATTTGTTATATTGACTACAACCTATTTCGCCAACCGTTAACTTATTTTTATATTGACCACGACCATATTTCACCAACCATTTGTTAATTCCTACATTCAGGTTGACCAATTTTTGCCAAAAGTTCAGGAATTTAAAAAATGGAAAATTGAATCATGGATTGATATAAATTAATATGAAATTTGTTAGTCTTATAGTTTTCATGTCGTCTTACAAAATTGTGGAGGGCCAGATTTACAAATAGCAATCTTGCAATAGTAAACAAAGGATTCACTTTTAACATTTCAAAGAATCAAAATTCAGAGGAAGCTGGACCAAGCCACAAAGTAAGAAATTATTTGTTCATATTTCACAGTATTGCTATTAATTTCCTAGTGTTTAGTGAGAGGTCAAGATTTCAGATAAGGGTGACTATCCTGAGTATCATCAGGTTGCTACAAGGATTGAGATGTCAGGGGAGGTTGAACTTGAGACTTAGACTTCTCAATGTGCTCAAGGAATTGAAGGGATTGGAAAGCTAGACAAGGGTAAGACTCCTGGTCGTCAGGGCAGTGAAGGGAAGGGTAAGACTCCTCAAGGAAGTGAAGGGTATGGGAGGCCATCGAAGCACCCAAAACTTAAAGATACTACCATAAAGGCTTTCTTTGGAGTTGGAAATGTTTAAGCTCCATCAACTTTTGCAATTACAAGTGCAAAATCCATTCATAGTAGCTCACCAGTACTACTACCACAAGCTGGGGCTGTCGTTGAGTTAAATGAAAATCAAAATGCATCAAATGAGGATAACAATGGTGGCATGACAGAAGATATTATAAGGGATACACAGAACCAGTTGGGTGAAAATTCTAGAAATAAAGATAATAATGATGTTGGTAGGAAGAAAAGAAAAAGGGTAGTAAAAATGTGGTGGGAGTGGGAAATGACGAGAAATTTTAAGGTTGATTGGGTAGCAATGTACTAGTTCATTGAACCAGTCCTAAATAATGATGAAAAAACAACAGAATGCAGGTGTAAGATTTGTACCTAGAAAATTGAGAGAGAGAGAGAGAGAGAGAGAGAGAGAGAGAGAGAGAGAGAGAGAGAGAGAGAGAGAGGGTGCAGNAGAGAAAAAAGAGAGAGAGAGAGAGAGAGAGAGAGAGAGAGAGAGAGAGAGAGAGAGAGAGAGAGAGAGAGGTTGCAGCTAAAGCTTGACACTATAGAAAAGCATATTGGTAAGTTTTATGAAAAATAGATCACAGACATACAAGAAATATCAGTAGTGAGATGTAAATCAAAGCAAGAATGTCTTCATGTTCAGTAAGTCATAGAATATGAAGAGCATAACAAGATAATGGCAGCAATTGCTAGTAGTGAAAATCCAATCAAGGTTGGTTTAAACATGTAGCCAATGAAGAAAACCTGGCAAAGACCGTTCAGATGAGTGTTGTTTTTCATATTATGTCTAGAGGGTGTCCTATGAGAGAATTCTTAGAATATGGTAATTTACTATCCCTTTTGAGAGGTCCTCACTATCCTATGTCACATTGGTCAACAAACATTGGATGGGAAATGGAAAACTATCTTTCGGAGGTGTAAAAGAAAAATTTACAGGAGAAAGTAAAACAGTCCAGATTCATTTCATTATCCATTGATGAAGTTACTACAGTAGATAACCCTACCTAGGTCTGTATGCATGTGTATATAGTAAAAGAACATGTCTACCAAGCTCATCTACTGTGTGTTCCTAAAATGAGGGGAAATTCAGCAGTAGAAAACATATATTTTGAAGTGAAGAATGCTTTAAATGAAGTTGCTGGTATGGATGATTTGACAATTGGCAAGAAGCTAGTGTGTGTTGGAGCTGATGGAGCTATAGTAATGCAAGGCCAAATGAATGGTCTTTGTGCAAGATTACAAACTAGTATTGCACCTTACATGCTTGGCATACATTGCATGGCCCATCGAATTAATTTAGGATATAAAATCGTACGTTTTGCAGAATTTAAGATTTTTTAGAGGGAGTAACACTAGGAAACAAGCTTCTCAAGGATGTTGAGACCAGAATGATATCTTTGCATGGACCAGTAGAAAGAGTTCTAATAGAATATCAATCCTTGATCAGACTAATATATGAGCATCGCCTCACTATAGACAAAGCTCCTGATTTGTTACATAAGTTTAGTGATATAGAGAGTCTGTTAACTTTAGCTCTTCTTCTCCCCATGGTAGATTTAATGAACAAACTTGTTAAGAAAGCCCAAGATAGAACTATGTATATCCATGAGTATAGCAGTTTACATAAAATAACATGCATTTCCCTAGATTGTCTATACTCAGATATGACAACAATTCAAAGCCCACATTTTTTAAGGTGGCAGACAATTACAGATTTGAATCATGCTGAGAAGTTTTTACAATTTAATGCAAAAAATGATTTATGTGTGTTTGTGCAAGGATATGAAATACCAATGCTCCAATCTAAGATGGAGAAGTGAGGTAGACTACTTCCAATTAAAAGGGTTGATTTTGACGGGATTGTTAAATCTGTTAGTGATAATTTGAAGTCAATTTCCTACCAAATTTCAAGTGAGATTCGTGAAAGATTCCCTTGAGAATAAATTCTTGAAGCCATGGGTTGTGTGTTTCCTCAATTTTGGAAAAAATTTGGAGATAAACAAACTGATGCACAAATATTTCATAAAAATATTGATGAATTGATCAGAGAGTTTTCAAAACATGTAGATTGCAATGGACAAGCAATGGAAGGACTTTTAGATTCAGATAATCTTAAAAAATAATGTAAATATTTTGCATCATGTATGAAATTGTAGATTAAAAACCTGGAGAATTTATTTGAACTTGGTGCAATAACCAGGATTTGGAAAAGGATAGAGCAAAGTGAAGTATTGCGTGATTCAATGTCACAAAATTTATAACTTGCTGATTTATGTCAAACAATGATATTGGGGTCGGTGGAAGATGAAAGAGTTTTCAGTGCATTTGGTTTTTATGAAATCAAACATCAGAAACAAACTAGATAGAAATTTGGAAACTTGCTTGAGGTTGTTTGTAACACAGTACAATGTTAGATACTTTCCTTATGATAGGGCATTGGCAATTTGGAATTCCATGTGTGAAAGACGAGGGATTTTGAACACTTCAAAACCTAGTGGTACTAGTGCTACTACTATTTCTAAGACAAACGATTGGTCTTGGCCCTAGACTCGGAATGAAGATGAAGAATTTTTTGATTTTGAACACCCAACTCAGAATGAAGAAGAATCTCTTGCTACTAGTCAATTTTAGGAGTTGGATTCCATGTGGGATATAGAAGATGCAGAATGCTCACTGGGTAAGTGAAGTGATTTAGAAATTAGAATTAGCATTCAAATTTTGGTTAATACTTAATAGGTATTTATACACTGTATACTTATTACCTTTTAGTTATTAATGTACTTATTGGACTTGAATATTGACAATTTAAAATTGACTCATATTACAAGTAATTACTAATAAGTATTGTTTATGATTTTTGTAATTTGAATTCATAATTTTTGTAATGTATAATGTCTTGGCTATTTTTTTATGCTGTGACAATAAGACATCAAGCTCTTCTTCTTCTCTCCAATTTTAGGAAGTAGCTAGCTCCAAATACTAAGCATCAAGAAAAGGACCAACTGGAAAACACTCTGATAATGTTTCTACAATTTAGGTTTTACTTCATATCAATATGAATCTATGCATTAATTAGAGCATCATTTAATCCGATCCTTGATCAAAACTCTAAAAAATTACACATACACAGATAAATTCTATGCTAATGAGTTAGAAAACTCATAACTCACAAGATAAGATGACACAAGAGAGATTGGAACCAAGATCTTTGTATTAAGTATAGAAAATCACATCCAGCATACAAAATGTATTCAGAAATAACCTCTTCAATAATTTGCAAGAGATCTTTCAACTCTATTTCTATTTATCACACTTAACTAGTACAATGTTTGCTATATTTCTCAGACTGAAACCTTGCAAAAGGTTACAATACAAAATTTTCTAGCCCTTTCCAATGATCTTGGTAATCCTCTTATAGAGTAGGATTGCAACAAGCTTCGGTTCAATTGGAGTGAGGACAAAATGCATGACTCATACAAAAGACAAAAATCAGTGGAAGTGATAACCACTTTGTTACAAGTTTTTTTGGAATTCTTTGTTTTCTGACCGCCTAGCCTCTTTAATTTCTTTGCTACTGTTAAGAAGCTGCCATATAAAATTGTTGTTGTCACTCAAAAATGTAAAACCACCGATCAGTTAACTCTCTTCATTCTTTTCCTCCAGGGCACCTGCTGCAAACCTGTCTTTCCATGAAGTAAACACCTCATCACTAGGCCATGCAAAATTGAGGATCTCCTTTATGTTACCATTTATCTTCTCCCAATTTCTCTTTGTTTGCTAAATTTATTTCCTCCAAAAATTGAAGAATGCTCTAGCTTCTTGAATAGTGTCAATTATTTCTACAAATACTAGTGTACTATCCATATTTACTATGTTGTTTATCTTGATAGCTATCTCATCACCAACTTCTTCCCTCCATAGTTTCTCTCTCTTCAAATAGCCATTCTTTTTAATTATGGCTGGGAATATTTCAAAATTTAAATGGGAGTATTCTTTTCTTAGGGCTTGTGCTTTCTTGATTATTACACTCCTCTCAATCTCTAGATTAATTAAATCTTTATGACATTTATAGGCAGAGGTTAGGACAATATCCAGTTCCACACCATCATTCCTTTTCTGCTCATCACAAAATGACTTGAGCTCACCCTTTCTATCCTTCCATTGTTTCATGAGGGCATCCACCTGGACCTGATCTTTATCATAAGAATTTATTATACCTCTTAAATTCTCACCCTGAGAATAAATAGATGTCATATCTAATCTATCAGCAAAGCACATGACATTGGTCCTTAACTTATCCTCATATAATTGTTTTACAAAAAAATTTCCCTCTCTGAACTTGGTGCTTTCTTCATCCCATCCTTTTCTAGCCTTCTCTAAGCTTTTCCTTTCTCCTATTAGTTTATTCTTTTCATATTGAAATTTAGCTTCTAAGCTGAATCCCGAAGGAGAGGGAGAAGGAGGAAACTCTATTATTGGGCTAGAGGAAGAGGGTTGATATGCCTCTGCTACTATCATTATTTGTGGTGAAGCCTAGAATGACAATTTACCTCTTAGCTGGGCTATGATTTTTTCCTTCTCCAATTTTGATATTTTTTGTTCATTGTACCCCTTCAAAACTATGCTAAATCTCTCCTCTAGGGTTTTATTTTCATCCTCTAGCTTTGGGGATACTTTCACCCCAAATGTTGCTGATTCTAGAGTGATGTTTGTTGCTTCTACAACCCCTATATCAGCAACTCTCTTAGCCAACAAATTTACTGAATGCTCAACTTGGTTTTCTTTATCAGTTGCATTATTGCTTCTCTTCTTAATATGCCACATTACTAGTGTAGCATGATCTTCACTGAATTTTATGCCTTTTGAATCTTTCTAAGCTTGTGCTTCTATGACATGCGTTGTAGTGGTTTCTTTTCTAATTGCATCAAATACAATTGCATCAGCAATGTCCCATTTAGGAAGTATTAATACACCCTCCTTCTTCACTAGTTCCCTCCCCTCATCTAGAGTTATTTTGGCAAGCTTGGACATCATTTTCAGCTTGATTTGAGTTTCAAGATCCTCCTTATCCTTGGCAGGGTGTTCTTCCTGCTTCTTCTAACTTTTTTCTTTGAATTCATTTATATCAATTGTCCATAAGAATTGTAAAAATGCCCTGGACTTAACAAAATTGTCATCAGACAAAAAATTGTCACTGGCTTGCTATGTAAGTGGGTCCAATTCCTTTCCAGCATATTCTTCCATTGTAAGGTCCAACTCACTAACTTTAGGAGCTATTGGTGTGCCTTCTTGTAATTCTTCAGAGGTGACAAAAATCTGACCAACATTCCCCATCTATAGTAGCTATTGCACAACATCTTGATCATCTATATGTAGGGGAGATTGGGATGGAGAATATACATTTGATTCTTGTTTGGCTTCTTCTCCTACCCTATGCCTCTTGGGGCTTGGCAATGTTCTAGAGCTGGCCTCCAGTGGCCTCTTACCCTTTGGATCAGTAGTCTTTTGTACTTTGGATACCATTGCACTATATCATTTCCTTTGATATACAACATATTTACCAGGACGCACCCCTCTAGTAGGAATGATCCTACTCAATACTTCTTTAGCCCTTTCTGGCTCTTTCTGCAATATTTGTTCTCTTTTCTGATTCAAAGATTGCATAATTACTTCAAACATTTTCATTAATGAATCAATTTTCTTAGCCCATGATTAAAATTCCCTCAGGGGGTTATATAGTTTATCAAACTGTTGCAAAAAGTCTAGGATTTTCTTCTAACCCAGCCATTTCTCTTTCTTTTTTTCTTGCTCAATCATTTCAAACTCATTCCTGATGATATTCTCTGGGAAGTTAAAAAGGTGGTCCAACACCAAGCATCTAGTCTTCTTCCTGAACATATCCTTTATGAAGGCTTCAGTATCGACAAATCTTGCCATGGCAGTAGTTAAGTGATAACGCTCAAAGAAATTCTACTAGCTCTTCCACCCTCCCTTTGTGATGATGAATTGGTGGGCATTGGTGATAGTAGGGAAAATTGTCCCTTTTCCTCTCCTTGTAAGTGCTTCCTCCTGTAGGCCACCAATTCACCTGATTATTTCTGCAAATCCTAATTTCAAAGGGACCCTATATGGTAGGATGTGGGGTACTCCTCTAAAACCATACACTCTAAACACAGTAGAAACTAGGTATAGAATAAAATCCCCCCAGTTATGCACCATTTTGAGCTCCTGATTGTGCTCCATGGGTCTAAAAAACTTCATTAGTGATATAGGGATTCTAGGCTCATCTCCAATAAGTAACCTTCTGAGCCTAGTTGTGAAACACCTATCAAATGTGATGAAGCTAGCCTCCTTATTATCCCATGACAAATCAGCATTCTATAACTGTACTGGCATATCCTCATTCTCCGATTCTCTGCAGGCTCATCTCTTCTTCAAAATAATCTGCCCCTTTAAACAGAAACATGTGCATGAGTAAAGAATACCAAGTGAAAGGCTTGGCGAGCTGTGAATTTTAAATACATTTCAAACCTTCATGAATCAAACCGACCAAATATAGGGAAAAATAAAAAATCATGGCAAGGTGAGGATGCAACATTTGGACCATCATAAACATGAGATGGATTGGAATCTCATTCCCCTCATCTTCCCCAAAGATCTGGCATAAGGCCTTGTAAACTCCTTTGGCCTTGGGAGTGAACAAATCAACCTTAAAAGGTTCTTTTGTATTAGGACTACTAACACTAGGTCTCCCACTTTTGCAAAAAACTCTTTTAGTGGGCCTCCCCTGAGATAGCTCCTCTGAGCTTGGTATATTTCCCTGAATTCATTAAAATCAATTTTCTCTATAGGGGTGTCTGGTTCATTTAAAATGAACACTTCTCCTATCTCTTCAATAGTAATGCTAATCATGACCTGCCCTTTTCTGTCGAGCACTACCATCGCTATTTCATCATACTTCTCCACTATTTGCATGAGTAAATCCACATCCATAAACACCCTGGGTACTACCAATTTACCCACATCAAACTGCCAGACATTACTATTTGGATAAAAAGAGTTCCTCTAGCCATTTAAACAATTTTTAAAAGCACCAATTCGTTTATGCCCATATTGCCATCCCGCACCCATCTCCCATAGTCATACAATCCCTCTGCAATTTTGACCCGTGGGTCTTTAGGGATTTCTTCCTTCAATTTAGTGTAATCATTAGTTGATCTAGTCAACTGTTGGAGTAAATCATCACATAAATTTCTCTCATGATAATCCACCCTTCCCTTGAATTCTCTCCTGGGTGGTATTATGTGATGTAGGGTTTGAAATTTTACCATAGATTATATCTATAATACCTGTTTGTATTTACTGCAATAAGCCCTAATAGGTTTGCAAAGTTTTTAAGAAATTTAATCATAGAAACAAAAGAATACCCATTCAACAGATGATCTGATAGCTTTGACAACACTTCACATAGAAAACGCTCTGCTTTAGAACTCACCGATGATGCACAATAATTTTGAATGATGAATTAAAATGAAACGATCCCATCATTTTATACATTCAATTCGTTTCCAGGTGACACACATGTTCGCCATTACTTTTGTTGAATTCAAACTTGGTGTTAGATTTTTCCATTTTAAAACATAGTCATTGATCTTACTACCTTTCTTTCTCATCCAATGGTTTTGAGAAAGTATTTCATAATGTTCATCTACCGCGACACGTGGCAGCCTGTTGCATTCCCTCAAAGGATAACTAGCGAGAAGTTTCATCTTAAGGCTTTCCGCCCACCGTTTGATCTTCCTTAACTTACCTGTAAGATATTTTTCTTTACGCTGTAGATGGGCCCCAACATCTCGGACACACATCACCATGATGCAATGTCTTTAAGATTAACCATCAAGCGTATTTTCTTTGAGGCTTTATTCCAGCTGTTAGATCTTCAAGATCTATTCTACTTTTACTTCTTTCAATAATCCGTGGCTTGAAATCTGGCAGAGACATGTGTCATCACGACATAATTCCTTAAATCTTAAAAACTGATCAACTTTCTTTCAAGGCAAAGCACCCACCATTGGATCATCCTTAACTTACCTGGTCTTTAACTAGCCACCTTTTGATTAAGCGTGGTCTGCATCTTTCATAATGGGACATGTGGCAGCTTGTCACATTCCCTCATTGATTAACTACCCTTCATCTTGACTCCAAGGAAATACACCCGCCATTAGATCAAATCTAAGATGTCATACTTTAACTAGTGCTTGAATTTTCAATTTTAACCCACTGATTTCTAGGTGTCATTCTGTCGCGTTGCCTTGATGGTTATTATCGTTGAATCTTATCCTTAAGGCTTTATGCCCGCCGTTGGATTTAATCTAAGATGCTACCTTTAATTAAATGTTACCTTAAGCTTTGCCCCACCTAGACACGTGGCAGCTCTGTGTAATTCCTTGAACCTTAAAGCATGATCAACTTTCTTTTAAGACTTTGCACGCACCGTTAGATTAAATCTGATCAACTTAAGCTGGCATGGTTCCGAAGTTACACAGGCAGTTCATCTAACCCTATCTCAACTTTGGTACATGTAAATTAGAGGCCTTTGGAACCCTTTTGAATTTACGGTGACGGTCTTCTTAACATCTTCGCATTCATATAATGTTACAAAGTCCTACACAAATCCTTTCGTAACCTCTAAACTATTTAATCTTGTAACTGATTAACCTTTCCGAAGTTACACCAATCTGCCAAATGCTTCATCGTAACTTCGTAACCGCAAACACTAACGGCCAACAAACTCTCGTGAAGCTCCATAACCACTTGATCATATCATTCATTACTATCGTAGGCTCAGAACTGTTCTTGAAAAAGTGACAAATATTAATCTAACCATTGACACATGTCATAGTACATTCCTTAGCACTTTCCACGTGCAATGCAAATTCATTATTTGTCATACTAATTACTCATTCTTGAATCCTAATTTCCTAATACTAAGCATTTACTTAATTTATAATTCCTTAATTCCTTGAAGCAAAAGCATTTTCTTAATTCAATAATTCCTAAATTCCTAATTTCCTAAAAGAAAATATTAATATAATTATTAATAGTATGACATATACATTATTAGTATTACATTTAATTTTACACAAATTGCAAGTGCAACTGCGATCTTGAGCTCTTTAGAAAATTACACAGGCACAAAAAATTACAAAATATCTTTGTATTAACTTCCTTCAAAATTTGAAATTTATACATTAATGATCAAGATTCAATGATCATAGTACCAAAGACTTCTAAGTTCTATCACAAAATTACAAAATATCATTGTATTAACTTCCTTGAAATTTATACATCAAATTCAATGAGCAATGACAATGATCATAGTATGAAAGACTTCTATCAGAAAATTACAAGAGATTAAGCTTAGAAATAGTTATAAGAGCGACAGCTGGCAGCTCGAATTCTTCAGAATGAGTCTTGGTTTGCACAAAAGGTGTATCCATAGTAGGTGAACCGCAAAGATAAGATACCATGTTTGAATTAACTGACCTCCCTCTATTGGCTCTTCATCTAATACTAGAAGTAGAACTATGTCAACTACTTCCATCATCCATGTCAATGTGACAAGGCTTGAATCTCTCCAATGTTTTCCGACACCACAATTTCCCTCTTTGATGGCCAAGTTATCACTCTAACTGTATCCAATTCTTCAAGGAATTTGTTCCACTTGGCATCCATTATAGCTCGAGATTCAGCAACAAACTTATTCATGTCCATCTCCTGCTTGTACAATTCATCGATCACAACTTCAAAAAAAGTTGAAATATCAGCATCAGCAACAAAATAAGAAGCCACCTTTCTAGCATCCAAAATTTGGTTGAAAGAATCAACCCACTCCTACCAATCCTTCAACTATCCCTATGTGTCCACAATAGCAAGGATGTATCCTTCAGAATCTTCAGCAAAAAACTTTAGCTTTGCCTGAATGTTTTTTAACTTTCAATTGGAAAAATGCAAACGAATCCTTAACTAATACCACCATTTCCTTAACATCAATTATTTTTTCAGGCAACTCTATTATTTTTCTCATTAGTAAAATTAACCTCTCAAAGAATTGCAAGTGTGGGCCCCAAGTATTAAATAATGGGGTTAGTACAGACAAGGCATTAGAACATTGATATTCTGGCCCCTACAAAGAAATGAATGTGCTATGAATGATTTCAGACTTCCCTTTTAAAACATTTACTCTATGCAATAACACCTTCTTCAACGTCTCCTTTTCATCAATTCTAGTATCAGCAAGTTGATCAACATCCATTATTATGTTCTTTGTTGCAAGTTCTGGAGCTAAGCCCCCCTCATACTCAGTTTGGACCCCAGCATCACAGACCTATGAAACTACCTTGGACTAATTTTTTAGACTATTTATTTCATCTTTTAGCTCCTTCAAAGTCGTATCTAGGACAAAATTCTTCTTCAATTCCTCTTCAAACTTTTTCCTAGTTGACACATAATCTTTGAATGTCCTTGCTAACCTATTCTCTAAGTCCTCAACCACTGCCTTATTCATGGATGATGCATGATGTAGGAGATTTTCTATCTCTGATCCTGTAGTCTCCTGCAACCTCCATATTAATTGGCTACCCTGTGTTGTGTCTTGGATGTCAACCAATCTGGGCTTATTAGACTCTCGGGCTACACACCCTACTGCTAGTGTCTTACTATCCATATTGAATCTAGAACCCCTCTATAGTCCATCTGGGCCAAAAGATTCATAAGATACAACATTATCTTGCCTCTTGATTTGGTTAATTAAGAATGAGGACTTTGAGTCCCATCCATGGATCAACAACATGCCACTTCTCTTGACAAGATCACTTGCCTCCTCCATAGTTAATGTTTCACTACTGGGATCATAGGCCTGTAATATTTCAATCATTTCAACAGTCTTTTCCTGTGATTCCCCTGGTTTCAAAGACAATGTTAATTCATTCTGCTTAACTCTAAAGAGAAAAATTTTAAACTCATTGGACTTGATGAATTCATCATCATCTATAAACTCTTTAGCTTGGATGACCCTATCATCCAATCTAGTTGCAGCCAATTCTAACTCATCTAGGGAATTTTCTCCCTCTTCTACCTGTGATGTCAAAAACATTTGTCTTAAGTCAACAAAGTATTTCCAATTACCTGGCAAGATTTGTAGTGCCTTTTGCCTTGCATTTTGTGGTACATTCATCAACTTTTGTTTCTTTGATGGCCCCTTCTCAGATGTGGATGGCTCAGCTTGTTCTATTTCTACCATAAACACCACATCAGGTTCAACTTCCTTAGGGTTTATTCTGTCCTCCTCCTTCTCCTCGGGGATGTCTGGCAATTTAGACATAGTATTTTCATAATTCTCTATACACATGTCGATTCTCAGCATGTATTTGAGATCACAAAAGAAACCGCAGAAGGTAGCATCTGCCTTTTTCAATTCTTCCTCTACCCTTACAATATTGTTCCATTTAAGGGTTCTCTCCTCACAGATATCTTCACTGAGCACATTTCTAATAACATCCTCATCTGCCATTGGCTGATTTTGAGCCAAATTGTGAGTCCTCATTTCTCTCAATGCTCCTCTAATGAAGTCTTAAGGGTCATACATCCTTGCTTTAGCACACGACAATCTGAATTGTCTCAAGAATTCATGGATTTGGTCCACAGCATCTTTACCTATAGAGAAATCCCCTATTTGGAACCTCCTTACCAGAAAGGTTCCCTTATGTCTTTTACGGCCTAAGTGTCTCTATCCATCATAATAAGATACCACAGAAATTCTACTATTGCCAATCTTTTTGGGACATATTTTGGCAGTAAGAGTGGAGCTTGAGGGCAAGCATACACTCTTATAACAGAAAATAAATAAATAAAAAACATATCACCCCAATTGTGGTTAATTTCATTGTCAATTTTAATTACTAGGAGTCTAAGAAATTTTCTAATTAGTAAAGGATATCTAATCCTCACAATACCTAACATGTTCATTATTGGATCCACAAAATCACTATAAAAAGCAATGGAATTAGAGAAATAGTGACCTCTATCCCATAACCCGGTCTAGAGCTGAAGCGGAATAGTTCCTCCTGCATTCTTGGTCTCATTTATGAACTCTAGGTTGATGTAGCCAATATTACAATAGAGGATAAGGTGGATCAGCATGGAGTAGTGATTGAACTTGAATATTTTCAAATTAGTCTTTTTCATCATCAACTCAGTGTGCATTACATTGATTATGTTCCCCACATAATCAAACTCCTTGTTGGTGTATAGGTCCTGAACATATATAGCCATGACATAAATGTCAGGAGTCACTGTCAAACCTCCACCTATTCCAATAACTTTCATTAGACCATAGATGGTATTCTGGAAATAGGAAAAAAAAATCTCAATATCAAATGAATCTGCAACCTTCTTCGGCAACAATCCTGCCTCTTTAATTTATCTAGGAATATTCTTCCTCATAACCTCTCTAGTGTAGTAACTTTTTTGTCTATGAAACAGGGCCTCCTCTTCTGTTAGGTCAATATCCATGCTCATAGCTCTCTCAAGGTTGAAAGCTTGAATAAAAGTTGCTCTATCTAACATGCAGAGTATAGACTTGTCCTGCCTATGGAAATATTGTGTCACTGGATTTTATGCTTCAATTAGTGCTTTCATGAGGTCTATATCCAAAAATACCTTAGGTACTATCAACTTTCCCAAGTTCCTTTCCCATGGGTTTGAAATAGGAGGGCCTCTCAATCTATTGTTATAGAAATACATGAAGAGTTCATACCCAATTGTGTTTGGGCAGACATCATCCCTGTAGAACGCATAAGGGTCCCTCCATTCATAAGTGTTAGGTGGTTGCAAATTTGAGGATCCAGGCAATAGTTTAATTCATTCTTCAATGTATATGTTTGGCCTCTTTTTTCTTGGAGGCAAACTCTTTTCCGGTTCTACAACAACATCAAGAGATCCTTGTTCTACCATTCTTTATGTATACTAAACTCTAAGCAGTAAGCTCCTTTTCTGTACTTAAAGGTTTCAACTCTCTGTTGCTCTTCAAATCTAAAAATTAAGGATGCTCTGTGAAGTGTGAACTGTATTTAATAACTAATAAGAAACTCACAAGTTCACAACCAGTCACCAGGCCACCTACTCTATTAAAAATTAAAATCTCATCAAGCGCACATGCATGAAATTAGTAATTACCTTTTTTAGAAAATTGTCATTGTCAAGTGTCACTTCCAACATAGATTTGGGGGCGATTCAAGAGAAAATAATTGGTGTATTGCCAAATTTACGCTAACAGTACATCTAACGATTAAGCCTAGGTCACAAATGACCAAGAAACCCTAATGAAGCTCTACAAATATTCCATTCTTTGACACTTTCCATGTGGCATGCAACTCTCACTTTTCAACACCTTACAAAGTTATGCGCGAAGTTAGTTGGGACTTCGGAACCCCTAACCATCATAAAAATTAAACCATTTAGAAGTTACAAAATAGCTAGGCATAAATTTGTAACCCATAACCATCATAAAAACTTAACCATTGAGAAGTTACAAAACAGCCAGGCTTAACTTCATAACCCATCAACATCATGATTTAGTACACATGCATGAAATTAGTAATTACCTTTTTTAGAAAAGTGTCATTGTCAACTCAGAAATATCACTTCCAGCATAGATTTGGCCGAAGTTATGCTAACTATACATCTAACCCTAGGTTCTTATTCCAACTTACTCTCACTTTTCAACAACTTACGAAGTTACACATGAAGTTAGTCGGGATTTTAGAACCCTTAACCATCATAAAAAAATTAACCATTTGTAATTTATGAAATAGCCAGGCGTAACTTCATAACCAATCACCATCAAAAATAACTTAACCATTGAGAAGTTATGAAACAACCAGACGTAACTTCGGAACCCATCACCATCATAATAAATTAACCATTGAGAAGTTATGAAATAGCCAAGCGTAACTTCGGATCTTGGAGTGCTTTCCAAATTTCAATGTGCCATGTGGGATTTAGATTTCAAAAGCATCAGACTTCTCATTCAGTCAGTGAAGTGAATCGTGGATTCGTGATTTAGCATTCTGAATCACTTAATACATATATGTATTTATAATTTTATATAGAATCACAGTTCACAGTCACACACACAGATACTTCAAAGTTCAATTTACACATTTTTCAATTTATAAAACTATTGTTCAATTTCATGAATCATGATTCGCGTAAAACTAAAAACAGTAACTTGTAACACTATTTGAAAAAGAGTCTTCTAGTTCTAGTTCTCATATGTATACACTTACAGTATTACTACTAAATTCAAAAACTGGTATTAGGAATTTAGGTATACATAATACTGGTAACTAAATCACTGATTGAGATTCACTGAGTAGTGAGTGATTGAAGTTCTGAATGGTTGTGGTTTCCCCAGAAGGAGAAGCGACAAGCTTCCAACCGCTTTGAAAAGTGAAAATCAAAATGAAAAGTACATTCGAATTTTGTATTTACAAATTATAACTACAAGTCTACAAGTAATAAAAATTTTCCTTAGATCCATTGAAGTTTTTAGCTTTCAAAGGAAATTACAAAAGCCTAGTCTGACAGATGACTACTACATATCCTAATACTAATAGACTAATAGTAATTTGTTAATATGTTATAGTATAAAGTATAAAGTATAATATAATAATACTATCCACAAAGAAAAAAAGATCATTCGATGTGTAGACCAGCAAATAATCTCATCATCTCCTCCTAGAACCCCTCCTGGTCGAAGCCATGATCTTCAAAAATGGCGCACATCTCCGCCTTGTCATAATCTACTTCGAGTTCGAACCTGTCGTTTTGGTATCCGGTGTAACTGGTAGCACGATCCCATGCTGCACACATAAGATGACTAAGGACATCCTGCTGAATCTCCTCCTCCATATCCAAATTTAGTTGGATAACAGGTTTTGGGTTATCATTTGGTGATCCCTAAGCTATTGGAAGACCCATTATGAATTTTTGTCTTCCAAGATTCCAAATTTATAAATTTAGAAACGCACTGTGTTCTACAATTTCACTATCGAGGAGTATATAAAGAAAATAATCACCAACTTGCCAGGCACAATAAATTTTGAAGGAATGTTTCACATAAGGTGGCTTTCCATGGAAAAGGAAATTAATGAATATCAATAAACAAAAATTGCAGACATTTGTATCTGCCTTTGTACCCTGCATAACTTGGATCCGGAGTCAAAAAGACAAATAATGAATGTTGATGAATCACAACTCATTTCCCGTAAAATTATCCCTTTTAATGTCTAATCAAAATCTTGGCCTGGATTATGTAACTACTCAAGTTATGCAGACTGCCAGCGTGTGCTCTGAACCACCATATCCTGGCTGCGATTATAAATTTTGAACTGACAACTTGGCAGCTAGATTAAGTTGTGAAGGAATGTTTCGCGTAAGGTGGTTTGACACTGAAAAGAAAAATAATGAATGTTTACAAATCACAGCTCATATCTCGTACAAATTATCCTTTTTAATGTCTAATCAAAATCTTGGTGTCAATAAGTCTCATTATAATTAATTGCAATTCACAGTTTGAAGTTCAATATTTAAATGGTAAACCTTTAACTCTTTAATCTGCGGTCACCTTCATGTTAGTCAAACCCAGGTCACCATAGAGACACGCATCACCACAAGGACACGCGTCATTCATACATAATGACTTGCTTGATAGATTTTGATCATCTTGAGACTAAGTCATTAAGTGGGTTGTCCGATCAAATAGAATTTGCATGCCTTTTACCTTCAACATGGTCGCTGCGTATCTTTGTAACCTTTAGCCATCGACCCTCCTTTTAGCTTGTCGAAGCTACACAAGCTGTCCTCACAAAATGGTCATCACTATTAGTAAATGACATGTAGAACCCAACTTTGCACGTAGTCCCATCGCTATGCTTTGAATATTAGCCAATATATTTTTTATACTATAAATGTTGTTTTTTATTCACCAATATATATTATTTATACTATAAATATTGTTTTTTATTCGCCAATATGTATTTTTGTATACTATAAATATTATTTTTTATTTGCCCATATATATTTTTTATGCTATAAATTCTATTTTTTATTCGCCAATATATATTTTTTATACTATAAATACTATTTTTTATTCACCAATATATAATTTTTATACTATACATACTATTTTTTATTCACCCATATATATTTTTTATACTATAAATACTAATTTTTATTTGCAATATATATTTTTATACTATACATACTATTTTTTATTCGCCATTATATATTTTTATATATTAATACTATTTTTTATTCGCCAACTGAGATTATTTTTATTCTTGGCAAAAAAAAAATATTCGGCAATACAATTAATAATTTCCTTTGTAGTTTTCTAAATTTCGCCAGTTTTTAACAACTTTTTTGAAGGGGGTTTCTTAAAGATTACCCTGTGTGGAAGCTTCTTGAAGAATGAAACGTTTCCACTTCGGATTAAACCAATGTAATTTTTGACACCACCATTAATAATGATATAAGTGTCCAGACTACTAAAGAAATAATCTTTTAGAGATTTGAAGTGGTGTTTTCCATTTATGAAGGGGATCCGAACATAATTCATAAATGAAATCACCAAAAGAAACTCCATTGGCCAAAGACCCACACAAATAAATATTATATATTGAGAAACATATTTCTCTTGCAGAAAAACAAATGACATAAGATATCTAAACTACAACACCAAAAACCATTGGGAACATTTTCACCAAGAAACACAATTGGAAACATCAGTCCAGAGAAATGTAGATAATTCTTTAGACCATTACTAACTATATCTGATAGACAATGTCACTGTTAGAAAACAACAAAACAAAACTTCAACCTTTGAACTTCTGTGGACTTGAAAGAAGAATAGTGCAAAATTTATAGATCATACATGAAAGCACTAAAATTGCAGTTTATCAACTTCTTATGTGGAGCATTCTCCCATAAGGACTTTAGATACTCTTTCCTACATATAGAACATTTCAATGATTGTCACCTTCTAGGTATATAACAAACTCATAATTTACCATGACTACATGCCATTAGAACATTATTCAAATATCCAATATCATTCTTCAAATAAGATTTATTTAATATTTCAGATTTCCATACACATGTGACACATCTCTTCATTGAGAAGGACAAAACTCATACGACTCTTCATCAGGTTGACATAAATGCACAAAATAGGTTGGAAGATTAATGACAACACTGAACACACATTGCTAATAGTTAAAATCATCCTCTTAAACAATTTTTTTGTTCTTTTCTCATGTCTTTTCTAAATCATTTTCTTAATCATTTTGTTCATCAACTCTTCTATAGTACAAAACCTCTATTCATTTAGATCCTTGCATATTTGTAAAAATATATCAATTTTTTTCTACACATCTTGAGTTGTAACTTCCTATGGGAGATAAGGTAACCAACAAGTCCTTCTCTCCACACCCTCTATGTGCAATTTTTCCTTGTCCACTAAGAAAGTAACTTTGTATTTTTATTTCCATACCAAGTCCCAATTCTTTCACTTTCCTTGATTTCCATTTACAAATTCTTGAAGGAACCCCAATCCATAGTGTTATATATGCAGGTTTATAATCCTTAAAACTATTTAGATGTGCCTTAATTTTTTTTTCCAAAAAAGAAAAATTATTGTATACGTTATCCTTTATTCCTAATAATCCATTCAAGAACTAAAATTGTAAACATATAATAAGAGACCTAAATAGGGTATTTTGTCTTCTTTCTCCTCTCTAGGTTATCCAAAAGTTTCTCCCTAAGAATGTCACATAGATCAAAGGTTGCACCTTTTATCATTATCTAGTACATTGTATGAATGCCAATAGCTATTTTGGTACCCTCATGATATTTGAAATAGATCTTGTATGCAATCCCATTTTTCACATATTGGACACCGATATCTTTGATACCTTCAATTGCTATTCTCCCATTATTGAACTATGCGCTGGTTATCTTGGTAACTATGTCAATCTTCACTAACTTCAGAATAGGAAGCCTTCTAGAAGTACACAAGTCATTCAATATCCTAACGGAATCCTTAGTAATTTTATATGGACATTCCAAATGCATTAATCATCATGTATTTTTTTATCAAAATGATCTTGATCCATTCATGCTCACAGCTGAAATCCAAATTTTTTTTCTAGATGTCCAAACCCTTCTCTATAATGTGCTTGTATTATGGTTTGAGTGTCCTCTTTCTACATTCCACCACCTTTGACTATAGATCATTGAAATTTATGTGGCTTATCTATGTCAATGGCATAATAATGTATGCCTTAATATCCTTAATATAAATTGCATCCACTAGAGCCCTTAAGTATGGGCCCTCTTTGTCTTTTTCTATCACCACAATAGATATGGCTTGAATTTCAATTGAGAATTCATTAAACCATCAACAACTATTGGTGTATACACAACAACTTTAATACTTCAAAAATATATTGCTTTGAAATGATAAAATTCCTAAGAAGACCACTGGTAGGGTTTTCTCACACTTCCCTATAAGAGAGATCTTCTTCGCACAATACTCCTCTTCAAATTTCTCAACTGAGAGTGAGGAAACAAATACAAAAAATAGAATATATCATGTCTACTAAAAACACTAAGTGATTCAAATTGGTCGCATCAAATGTGGTACACACAAACAATCAAAATATTGGAGTAAATAGTTCACTGTTTACTCTTTACTTAAGTTTACTTAGGTACATTCATTAATTGGGTAGATGGATATCATTGAGTCCAACTTGGACTCCACATTATCTTAGAGGATATTTTTGAGTTCTATCAGAACTACACTTCCTCCAAGTTGAGACACTTGTCTCAACCTTTTCCATGTTTCCTGTATGCTCTTGCCTATATAAGAAGAGCCTTTGTACCTTTGTAATCATCTCATTACTTCATTATCTCAATACAATCTAGTGTTGATAACATCTATGCTCTGGAGTATGTCGTAGACTGACCCCTAGGTATAGGATAGTTTATCCTAACATGGTATCATAGCCTACAGTATCACAAATCTTTCTAGCTTAGATTTTTTTTTTCATTTCTAATGAGGTCCATGGTTTCTCTGGTCAGAGTTTAACAGTGTTACTAGGTTGTACTCGGGCAATATTATTTTCTTGTAGTTAGTAGATCTGCTTTTAGTCTGTGTTTTCTTTGGTTGTAAATCATTGTTGGGTCAGATTTGTATTGACTGTTTGGCGGAGATCTTGGCTAGACCCTATTTAATGGTATTTGTCTTTTCTTGATGGCCGAAATACTCCATGGGTTATCTTTTTTTTTTATTTTTGTGGCAAAAGCGGTTTGACAGCTTTATTGCTTAACCACATAACCATGTTTGCAATCCCGAGTCTCTTTACCACTAACCTGCCCATGCATTCCCATTGATCGGTGGATCATTTAGCCAATGATTCTTTTTAATGGGAGTTGTTTGCTTGCAGACTTGTATCATTTGTGATTGGTTCGATCATTTGCTATTGGTAGATCAATTTAATCACAGGAGGATTTTGTACCAATATTTTTGTGGTGTCCAAATCTATGGGTGGTGTATCATTCATTAAAATGATGCACTAGTAAGGACCTGCATGGGATGTTTCGATGAAAATTGGAGTCATTTCAAGTGCAGTGATTAGCTAACTCCTTTCCTCGAGATCGAGTACATACCTTGTCAAAGTGGCCACCATGTCTTTCTTGTCTCTAGAATTTAAGGTGATCCACAATACAATGCTTATAATGCACAACGGTTATCTTGCAAATCTTGTTTAATGCCTTTAGTCTATGTTTTGTCTGTTAGCAATTTTTGCATTAATGGATCGGGTTTGTCTTTTAGCTAATGCATTTGGCTTGAGCTTCCTTCATGAAATAGTTTTCTTGCACTCTAAGTAGCTCTTGGCAGTGCTTCAAAAGGTCCCATTTTTAACATCGACCACCAAGTGTTTTCTCCCTTTTGCATAACATTGTGACACATCATTTCAATGGATCTCTTATGCCTCACCCAAGTCATCTTTATGGGGGGTATCATACTGTTCATGCTAATGCTTCCTTGGTTTCGCTTGAAGTGCATTGAGGCACTCTTGCATTCCTTTTTGTGGAGGCTTCCTCGGTTTCACTTGAAGTATGCTAAAACACACTTGGATTCCTTTTAAGACTATTGCACCTACATTTTCAACTTGATTGAGAAGTGAAAATGGTATCACTCAAACAACATCATTGGTTGTGTAGTGAAGGTCACTCATGTAGATTCTTGTGTCGTATGTATCTCTGATTGACAGATGTTATTTCCATTATTGTCATCTAATCAATATTCGAGAAGTGCCATTGGGAGCACTCATATAGATTTTTGTCTTCTTGATCATCATCTTCTTTAGAAGACCTATAATTAGATAAAGCATCATATCATTCATCGACAATTGTCTACGGATTCTTTGTGCTTCAACAATTTTCATGTTCATGATTTCAGTGTTACGATAAACTATCCTATACCCAGGAGCCAATCTATAGACATCCTCTAGAACAAAGATGTTATCAACACTAGATTGTATTGAGATAATGAAGTAATGAGATATTGAGGTGATTACAAAGGTACAAAGGCTCTACATATATAGGTAAGACTAGATAGGAAATATGGACGTGGTTGAGACAAGTGTCTCAACCTGGAGGAAGGAGAGTTCTAATAGAGCTCAATAATATCCTCTAAGATAAGGTAGAGTCTAAGTTGGACTCAATGATATCCATCTACCCAATTAATGAATGTATCTAAGTAAACTTAAGTAAAGAGTAAACAGTGAACTATTTACTCCAACACCCCCCTTAAGTGTAACTTAGGGAGTACAACAATGTAGAAGAAAATATTAATGGGTCCCGACAACAAGGCCTTGTTAGGCACCCATGTAAAAATATAATGCAATCTCTCATAAATAGAGAAAAAGGAGAAAACCCTATGGGAGAAAAATCCTCTCCAAAGAGAGAACATGAAGGTTTGAGAAGCCTTCAAAAAGATGTCCTGAAATCATGAACATGAAAATCGTTGAAGCACGAAGAATCTGTAGACAAATGTCGATGGCTGATATGGTGCTTTATCTGATTATCTCCTCTAAAGAAGATGATGATTAGGAAGACAATAATCTGTATGAGTGCTCCAAATGGAAATTCTCGAATATTTATCAGATGACAATAATGGAAATAGCATCCTTCGATCGAAGATACAGACAACACAAGAATCTGCATGAGTGACTTTCACTACACAACCAATGATGTTATTTGAGTGATACCATTTTCACTTCTCAACCCTATTAAAAATGTAGGTGCAATAGTCTTAAAAGGAATCCAAGAGTGTTTTAGCACACTTCAAGTGAAACCGAGGAAGCCTCCACAAAAAGGAATGCAAGAGCGTCGCAATGAACTTCAAGTGAAACCATGGAAGCATTAGCATGAATAGTATGATACCCCCCCATAATGCTGACTCAAGTAAGGTTTGACAGATCCATTGAAATGATGTGTCACCATGCTATGCATAAGGGGGAAAATGTGTATTTGCAACTGAGAAAAGGGTGTGTGCGGTCAAACTACACACTCGCATGAGGAAAGAATATCAGCGATTTTTCTGTTGTCATGAATGAAATCTCACTTTGAAAAATCTCTTATTAGAAAACAAAGGCTCTACACAACCCCCCATGGCACTTTATAATTCAATGCAAGTACAATAATATGGCACATCATGTGTGCAAAAGTCCCCAAAAAAGATGACACTAGATCTAGTGCGTCTACAAGTAGTGCTGAGAAAAGATGTTCAACTGTAACAAAGGACAAAAACTCAAGAAAAACTTGAAAAAAGTGCACCCATAAGTAGTGCATGAAATCACCTTTGCAATGATGCTTCAGTTTCCAAAAACAGACTCCGGAGGTCCAAGATAGGGTCATGTGAAGAAAAGTGCCTATTAGGGCTGAAAGGTGAAAAAAATGGCCCACCCCTCTTATGTAGCCGGGGGCATGGGCTTGGTCCGTCATGAGACCATCAGCTCAGCATATCAGAAAAGAGTTCCCCTCCCAGATGGAGAGGGGCAAAGAAGAGCTGAACATGTGAATGGGTCTGATGGTGGCTCTGCATGCCACCCCCATATCCTCCAGAAACCATTGAAGGAAAAAACATAACATTGCGTGGAACAATATAAGTCCACACATAAGTGGAGAAGTAAACACACAGAGGGCCATTATAGGCAAAGAAACAAATGTCTTGATTGGAGCAAACCGTGGACCAATGACAACAACGCTGATGAGAGATCTGCATGCGTCCAAGAATAGCAATTAGCTGGTGACCACCGCTGTCATCTACAAACAAGGTGCCAGCTCATAAGATTATAGGAAAAGAATCCATACATTGTCATAGATCTGAGCGAATGCGCTAAACACTAGTAGAAAACCCTGCCGATGATCCACTGTAAGCATCGAGCCAACTCAAGCCCAAATATGCCAATTTGTTGACTTCATAAAATCAAATGGGAACCACTAGCAGATTGTGCCTGGCCCAATAATTGATGAAACTCTGGATGTATATGGGTTTCACAATGAACAGTGAATCAGAGGAAATATATTGACCACATCTTTCATTCAAAAATGAAAAAAATTCACAAAATCTGTCGGCAACATCAATGATGATGACAAAATAGGTAGCTGGCCCAATGAAGACTTCAGCAATAATGCATCCAATGATAAGTTAGTTGTCCAATCCGCACGTTCCAAAAACCAGACTACCTCAGAAAAATCCAAGTGGGGGCCTCAAATGTGCATGACGCTAAAACAAATAATTGATCTGCCCATTCACGCATGGGCCCTCCAGCGATAGGAAAGTCACCCTGCACCAAAATTAGTGGGAGCTCCACCAACGATTCTCCTTTACAGCCATCAATCATCAACCAGTTTCATTTGAGTGGCGTGGAATCAAGAAGCATGGCCAAGAGCAATTCACGTGAGCCAAAAAAATGAAGATGTTGGCATCTGAACTAGCACACCTCGCAATCAAAAAAGCTGAATGCCTGTGTCGCAGTGGACGGGTGACTCCACGTTGAGGAAGCAGTGCAGGGAGGAAGTAGCTCACCGCATGAGAGGTCTTGTGTGCCAAGTCAGTCCACAAGAGATTGGATCTGTCGATGTGGAAAAGTGACTGCGTGGGGGGAAGCTAGGAAGCCGCGGTGTGAGAGATGGCCGAGCTTGAGGCTTGGATGTGCTATGGGCTCGTCGAGCTCTCAACACGACGGAGTTCGCCGAGCTCTTAGTTCAAAGGAGCTCACCAAGCTCTTATTTCGACGGAATTCACCTATCCATAAAGTAATCCCACGAGCAACCAAAGAACTTCTGGACCAAAGATATACTTGCTGACAACAAAAAAAGGCTACGCAAGCTCCCAAATGAAAGACATTTAACTTGCAGATCTTTCCACAGGTAATGAAGCTGGTGGAAATTTTGATGCTTACTGAGATCTGCAAAAAAAACTAATAATCTAAAGACTTGACTAGTTTGGACCTCACACAGATGACAAATACAGATCTACATACAACTAATAAACCCCTCTAAACTTCAGATAGAAAACCACAGATCTCAAGACTCAAAAAGAAAAAATCTCTCAAGAAAGATTGAAAGGAGCTGAGAGACTATAGGCTCTGATACCGTGTTAGGATAAACTATCCTATACCCAGGAGCCAATCTACAGACATCCTCTAGAATAGAGATGTTATATACACTAGATTGTATTGAGATAATGAAGTAATGAGATATTGAGGTGATTACAAAGGTACAAAGGCTCTACATATATAGGCAAGAGTAGATAGGAAACATGGACATGGTTGAGACAAGTGTCTCAACCTGGAGGAAGGAGAGTTCTGATAGAGCTCAAAAAAATCCTCTAAGATAAGGTGGATTCCAAGTTGGACTCAATGATATCCATCTACCCAATTAATGAATATACCTAAGTAAACTTAAGTAAAGAGTAAACATTGAACTATTTACTCCAACATTTAGGACATCCTTTTGAAGGCTTCTCAAACCTTCATGTTCTCTCTTTTGGAGAGAAGTTTTCTGCCACAGGGTGTTCTCCTTTTTCTCTAGTTATGAGAGATTGCATTGTAGTTGTACATGGGTACCTAACATGGCCTTGTTACCGGGACCCATAAATATTTTCTTCTACATTGTTGTACTCCCTAAGTTACACTTAAGGGGGGGGAGGGGGGGGGGGGTGNAGAGATTGCATTGTAGTTGTACATGGGTACCTAACATGGCCTTGTTACCGGGACCCATAAATATTTTCTTCTACATTGTTGTACTCCCTAAGTTACACTTAAGGGGGGGGAGGGGGGGGGTGGTGTTGGAGTAAATAGTTCACTATTTACTCTTTACTTAAGTTTACTTAGGTACATTCATTAAGTGGGTAGATGGATATCATTGAGTCCAACTTGGACTCCACCTTATCTTAGAGGATATTTTTGAGTTCTATCAGAACTCTCCTTCCTCCAAGTTAAGACACTTGTCTCAACCTTTTCCATGTTTCCTATATGCTCTTGCCTATATAAGAAGAGCCCTTGTGCCTTTGTAATAATCTTATTACTTCATTATCTCAATACAATCTAGTGTTGATAACATCTCTATTCTGAAGGACGTCTGTAGACTGGCTCCTAGGTATAGGATAGTTTATCCTAATATATATCATGTCTACGAAAAACACTAAGTGATTCAAATTGGTTGTATCAAATGTGGTACAAGAAAACAATCAAAATGTTGATCCTCTGCACACATAGTGTTCATGAAATTATATCCAGTCTCCATAAAGACTTGAAAAGATAAAAAAAAAGTCCTCCAATAAATTTTACACGTTGAAGACTATCCAACATACCAACCTTAAGGGAGCTTCATAAGTATTTCAATAAAAACTCCCCTTCAAACAATGCTCTTTATTTAGGTTCTAGAAGAAACATTTGCACCGGCATGAGATAAAAAAAAACTCATCCTTTTCATTATTTTCTTCCTTATCATTAGACTTCTCAAACCATACCTTCTACATATTCTCCCTTTCTTATTTTACATATATCTTGTTCAATGGAGTAACAGCTTTTTCCTTCTTCCCTCTATAGAATTCTACAATGTGTACTAGTTTATTACAATTGTAACAAGTAGGACAATGTTGCAGACTATTTCTACACCTAGTAAATTAAATCTAAGCTCAATATCCTTATGCCAATTTCTTTTGCATGTCTAATAGTAACCATTAAAAGACTGAATATTCCTACCTCTGCTTACATTAAAGAAGACATTATTCATCATTATACTTATGTAATCATTAGCTTTGTTTCCAATTTGTTTTCAATCATAGCATTGGCCCTTAAGTTGTTGATCCCTAATCTTTCTTCTACATTCAAAAGCTCTATGTAAAAAGCTTTAGCATAAAAAATAATTTTTCTTGAAGGAGTTAGAATACCTAATTGAAACAATAGTCACCTTATTAAAATTCTTCTTGTTCTACACTAGACTGAAACTAGTTAGATCTGTATTTGTCATATTTGATTCATCCTTGACTTTTTATTCTCCTTTTTAATCATTTTTTATACTCATAGAGTTTTTTCCTTTATCAAAATGAAGAGAACCTTTTTCCTTAGATGTTTTCTAAAAGTTGAGCATTTCAACAAGAAAACCACTGTCATTTTTTAGTTCTGGTCCTTGGACAATTTTTTATTTTCCATCCTTCAACTCCTTCCTCAAGCTTGGTGTATTTAGTGGATTTCTCAAGTACCTTGGTTTTCACATAATGTGTAGTCGTTACTTTGTCAACTTGAATCTTTAGATGGAATATACCTTATTCCTTCTTAATATTTTCATAATATTCTTTGCATGGAGCTCTAGCATCTTCTATATCATCAAAATAAAATCCTAGCACCGCTTCATTATCTACTATTCCATGAACGTCCCATCCTTCAAGTTTCATCGCACCTAATTCTTTCTTTGAATCATGTTCAAATGTAGGATCTACCTCATCTTCTAGAGTATTACTTTAGGATCCTTGCTTTGATACGAATTGGTGAAAACTTCTAGATGTTTGGGGATGAATCAACATAAATTAAAACTTAGCCAATTATTACGCATTCATTCCATTCAATACATATGCATGAGTATATAACATGAGTACAACATGACATGCATAGGAATAACAAGATTTTTATGTGGAAAAATGAAGGAGGCAAAGAACATGATGAGTTCCAACTCATAATATATAAAAAAATATTATAATAATATTTTAGCGTCAAGGACAAGGAATCTCACTGCTCCTAATTTGACTTTTATGCTAAGGTGCACAACCTTATGACAAGATACAAAGACTTTTAGATTTAAAATTACTTTTTCAAAGTAAGATACAATATCATATGATTAGAATGAGATATATTTGATCATCTGTCATACAAAAGGAATTCTTTGAAATGATGGTTATAGTTATCTACTTCATACATAAAAAATTTGACTTTATCATTATGTTTCACAATATTTACTTATCATCTTCTTTGTATACACACTTATGAACCTTTGTATAATACTTTCACACACATCCTACACTCTAGAAAAAATTTAAACATATATGTATCCTTCGCAATATAAAACAATATCAACCGTGTCAACCTAAATAGATAAAATGTGTAGTATGCACTCTTTCGACCAAGAACACTAACTTAGATAATTCCATGTAGAATTAAAAGAAGTGTATATAATCAAACTAAGTTGGTACAACCTCCAATTACTTCCAAAAATTTTCATCAATCACTGCATGCAAATGGATAATCCCAAAACACTCTAGTTCAATCTAGAAAATGAAAAAACTGAAGCAAGCTAACTGATGAACCTCAATACACCATGTGGACCACCAAAACACTTGCGATGGACAATATATCTTTATCTAGCATCAAAAATATATATTTTAAAGCCGCACCACAAACTAATCAATGGTAGAGGAATTCAAAGAATTCCATTAGTGGACACTCTATCTCTGTACAAACCAATACTCAAAACTTGATCATTTTGCCTACAAAAACTTTTAGCACTTCAATTCTGGAATGTGCCTTCCTGGTATATCCACAAAATACTTACTAAAAATTTAATTCAAGATGTTATCATGTGAAATAATGTGGCCAAAAACATAATACTTTATTTGTCACTTTGTCATCAAAATAGTTACACTTAGCCAAAATCTCAAACAAAAACTTGGATATCATCTGGTAACCTTCGAAGCCAATTACCCACATTTTTGAGTCATTTTGGACCCTCTAAAGCCTTCAAAATTGAATTTAAAATTCTTTTTATGAATTTCCAAAACAAGAAACTTTCATATCTTCAAAACTAGACACAATAGATTACAACAAAAAATTGTCAGCATGCTTATCTAGCCCAACTAAACATTCATAGAAAGAATAGGGAAAATCCATGCTCAAATGAAAACTTACTAAAAATAGTAATCGCATGTAACTACAATGTTGAGACACATTTTCCTAACACTACAATGTTTAATGTTTGAAGATTTTAATTTTATCATATTTTTTTTTAATCTAACTCTATTTTGTTTTCCAATATGTAAGTACCTTTGTGCAAATAATATTCACAATGAACTAAAATATCCACATGTCAAAACCTAGCAATGAAATCCTTGGAATGATTAAATCCAATTTGAAAGTATAATTTTCTTTCAAGGAACATGTAAGTTCATTGAGATTTTCATATAATTTGATAGTTTCAAACACCTACAATAGTAGTCTATGAGGGAGAAAGTGAAGGTCTTACATAAAGTATCACAGCGGTTTAAAACCTCACCAAATGTTTCATCAAATCATTAAGACCACATTTTCGACCTTTGTGCTTCAAACAATTTAGTTAGCCCTAATGCATGTTCTCTTATCTCATCCTAACTTAAACATAAGTTGAGTTTATAACCAATTTATTTTATTCTACACAAACACTTTTATAATTATATAGAATGCTCTATAATTAGAAAATACAATTTATTATTATATTACTTTTTATTCAAATCAAATTGTCTAGTGCAATACTATTCTTATCTACTTAATATTTGTAGTTATTTTGTGCTCTATTTAATTACATGCACCAAATAATGATGATGACTATTAATAATAACATGCATATTATTAAAGAAACAAAAAAGACGGAAAACATTTAATACATATTAATCAAATCTCCATATTCTATATTTATAAAAAATTATAGCAACTAAATTATGAACAACCTAAATTTCATATCATACCTGGGACAAAATTTATATGATTTGAGAATAT
>MU228216.1:17668-28546 GCA_018584345.1 Thuja plicata
AAATAAGTAACACATAACACAATAATTTGGTAACCCAGAAACCCAAATAGGTAAAACTGGGGTGGGGATGACACCCACAAAAGTCTCCACTACTGTAGTAATAAAGTGTACCTATTAAGGTTACAATGTTTGATTACAAAATGTAATCTACCATGTTAAAGGTCTTCTCTTTTTAAAGCTTCAGATCATTACAATCTACCTTGTTAAAGGATTTCAACTTAAAATAAAGTAAGCACTCTATTAAGAGATAAATAAAGGCCTGCTAAAACCACTCTGTTAAGAGATTTTCACCTGATATAATGATTAGAAAGTCTCAAGTACTGATCCTTCGATATGCACTCTGATGCTGATGATGGATCTCTTCTTTTTAGTATCTCTTCTGATCTTATAATCTGATGAATCTTTACTTCTGTTGTTCATTGTGTTATGCTCTACTTGATCTCTGCTTCTAAAAAAAATAACCCTCTGTGTATTTCACTTCAAAATGCAGTCACTTCATCATACTCTTCTACCTCTTGAACATACATACACACACATACAAAATAGGGTTTCAAAGCAATCTAATATATCTTTACAGATCTGACAATGAGATCTAGATCAATGATCAAGATCTGATATCCATGCCTTGATGGTAAAACAATTAATGCTTACAATGACTCATGCATTGTATAAAACAATTAAATGCATAACTAACTCCATATAAAAATATTAAATTCGTACATTAGTTAGCCCAAAAATCTCATACAAGTCGGACAGATCACTTATCCTTGAAGTTTGTATCATTCCTTACAAGTATAAAAAAACTTTCCTACTCGGCACTTTGACTATCTGTCGCTTGGAATTTAACATCTCTATCTTTACTTAGCTCAGCAATGTAACTCGACTCGACAATGTGACTAGGCATATTGAAAACTGCTTGACAATGTTGCTCGGCCTTGCATAGTTTTAGCTCGGCCACAGTGATAGCCAACTAAAAATGACTAATGAAATGACTAAGTGTTAGTCAATAATCATCAATATATCTTAGAGATTAACAATCTCCCCCTTTGATATTAGTGGTAAAAACACTTATCATTACTTCTGTTCATTTCATCAAAATATTGCCTAAGTACACAAAGTACTTCCCCTAGGAATATAGTTACAAAAATTTTACATTGCCTTCAAAAATTATATACAAGTGTACCTTTGCTGTACTGATATATCCTTTCATATCTCCTTACCAAATTTTGTACTATCTTCCTCCTTCAGTAGTACTAACTTCCTTACTAACTTCTGTACTAGCTTCCTCCTTCAGTAGTACTAAATTCCTTACTAACTTCCCCCTTGTTTTTGTCACTGATTTCTGGTGGGGTTAAGTTATACTTATCAAAAAATGGCTTATGAAGCTGCAGGGTGGACTCAAATGTTGTATCCCAGCTGTCCTTTGCAACCTTCATAACTTCCAGTTTGATTTCTAGCTCAGCAGCTAGACTCACTAAACTTTCTGCAGTGGATAAGTTTGCACTGCTCTGTGATAACTCCTTAGCTTTTGAGAGTTCCTTCTGTATTACCTCCAAGTGAGGAAATAAGCTTGTCTATATAGTTATCAACTTGGCCCTTATGCGACCATCTTGAGCCATAAGCTCGAATATTCTCCTTTGTGCATTTATCAACTTATTAAAATGTAAAGAACTATAGGTAGTATCTTTACCTAAAGTAGCACCAGTTGATCTCAAATCTAACTGTAGCTTCTCAACAAGCTATAAATTATCCTTTGTGAAAAATTCAACATCACATGATTTCCTATACAAAGAATAAACATTGGCTGTAACTTTCTCTAAAGTTTCTACAAGAATAGAAAGTTCAACCTATTTTGTTGCTATCTCTTCTGAGATCTTCTCTAAAACTTTGCTCTCAAATCTTCTCCGGAACCATTGTAGAAGCTTCTCATTTCTATCTATGTCCTCATCTGTTACTTTTTGTACAATGGTGATGAGATAATCAATGATTGGAGCTTGAGGAGTTTCATCCTCTAAGTCAAAAGCTTTTGTAAATATGTCTTTGATGTCATGCAACACCTGCTTTTGCTTTTGTTCTTTCTTCATCTCTTCCTATCTTTTCTTCCTTTTAAGAAATTATTCAAGAGTCCCAATTTGTTCAAAAGATAACTCATTGGTATCCCATTATGGAATGACAATGACTTCATCTAATGTTACATCTAGAATCAGAGACTTCTTCTTCATTTCCAAAGAATTTATGCTTGGTAGCATAATTTCTTTCCCTTTGACACTTTCCGTATCCAATGCCTCCTTCAATTTTGTAAATATAGTCTGTGGATTCGACATACCACCAGTTTTAGAACCCATGAGAGTGGATGATGTAGAGTGTGGTAGCTCAACCAACACTTGTGCTACCTCTTCTTCTTTAGGCTTATCAACAACTTCTATTGTTACGACTCCACTATCTAAAACTGTCTTCACAACCTCTAAAATAGGTGGATCTTGTGAAGTTACCTCTTGTTTAGTTGTTTTTTGTTGTCCTTCACCTTTCTGATCACTAACAACTTCAATTACTTCCTCAGATGTTGTGGTCTTCCCTTCTTCTATTTTAGTTGCCTTAATAGGTGAATCAGTGTCTTTTCCACTCGGCATCTATTGTTCCTCGGCATTCAAATTGCTTGGATCATCAAATATATAATCCATAGGACTGTTTGTAGTCAGATCAATAGTGTTTGTTGCATCTAATGCATCCTTGGTCTTGTCTTGTTCAGTGGCAATTTGATCTTTGACTATCTGTGGTTCAGGGATAGTCTTTTCTTCAACTTCTTGTGCCTTTGGCTCGGATGGCCCTTCACCAAATTTCTCATCTTTTGGAATGAGAAATCCAAAAATATCTTTCCAAATCCTTGTGCTTTGCTACTCTACACCTTCAATGTCATTCTTCAAAATAGAATATCCTCTAAGTTTGGGAATAAACCTATTCTTGTAATCTTCTATGAATTTGGTTCATTGTTTAGAAGTTAAGTCTGGAATTATTGTGGCTAAAGTTTCTTCTTGGATCTGTCTCTCAGTGGCAAGTGCAAATTCCCATTTGCTTGATAAAAAGTCATATAGTTCATCAGGAACATGATTTCCTATCTCTGTAGGAGTCAATTTAAAAGTGCTCATCATGTCTAAGAGGGCTTCCTGAACTTTGTGCCTATCTTCTATTTTCAACTTATCATATTTGATGAACTTAAATGTTGCTAACCCTGTTGAATTCCTTAATGTATCACATACCTCATCAATACTTGCTGGTTTCTTGAACTGAGCTATAGGTATGTCACTGGGTACATCTTTTTCTGTCATCTCCTCATCACTATCTACTGGCAGATTTAATTTCCTTCTTGGTCTCTTTGATGGCTTACTTGGCACGGCCTTAGGAGCAACCTTTGCTTCCTGACCAGAACTGCTCTCTGCAAATTTTCTCTTGCCATATACTCTTGTTTGCACTTCTACTAGAGAAGTGATAGTAGATGCTCTTGTCCTTGGATGATTAGTTATAGGAGGTGTAACCTTCCATTTTGCTCGACTAGGCTTGGTTAAAATAACAATTGATGGCTTCTTTCCCTTAGCCTTCTTTGTAACTTCTTTTGATGCACTAACTTCATCCTCAGTTGAAATATCCTCACCTTGTCCAGTGGACAGACCTAGAGGTGCATCCTCAGGTTCTTCATCACTACCCAAGCCAACCATTTTCTTCAGATTTTTCACTATCTTCTTTCTTTTCCTCTCCATAGTTCCTTCATTCAAACTTCTAGAGATCTTAGCCTTAGCTTCTTCAAAGTTTCCAAATCTCTCTGCAGTGGTGTCAATTGCCTCGGCTAAGAGTGCAATGTTGGTGGTTGATGCTTCATCAACATTAATCTCATATGAAAATGGCTCTAGACATGTTATTCTAGGAGTTACTGCCTTGATATAAGTGTTATCTGTGTCAACTATAAAACAAATTTCCTCATAGTGTTTCTCCACTAGTGACTTAGGAATCCTAGTCCTTAATCTTATTCTCTTCTTGAATTCTACAAAATAGCTACCCATAATGCTATTGAAATTGCTCCCTATTTTCTTTATACATTCACTGATCTGAACTGTAATGGGCCTATCCTTTTTCCACACAATATTTCCTAGAGTAGGAAATGTATTCTGAATGTAGAAGAATATATAAACTAGTAAAGAATGAAACTTACATGACGAGCTCTTAGCCTTTCTGATTGATGCAAGGTTCTTATCCAACTGTGTTTTTTGTAGCTCAGAAAGATCATATGTGTGATTCTTCTTCACAATTTTCCATGCCTGATCAACTGCTGTACGGAGAACACTATCCAATCTGCTGGACTGATAGAACTTGTGTGCAATTACCCTTACTCCAAAATCAAGTTCTAGATCAGTAATCGTAGAGATAATCATACCTCTATTATTCCATACTGCTCTAGTATTCAATGTAATTTCCTCTTTGTTGTTATCCCTCATGGTTTGCTTTCCATTTACTACAGGATATCCAGTCACTTGATGAATCATACTCTTGGTGATCTTGACTGGTCCATTGTCTAGCCACATTCTCATGTCATGAACTATGCTAAGGATTACTTTGATCCATTCATCTTTAAAACCTTGGGGAAAATCTAGGGAATGAGTTAACCCTTTTTCAGCTAAGTGTTTGAATTCTTCCTTCAGAACTCCGTTAACACACAGTTTACTATAGGATTTCCTCAGTTCATTTTCTCCTACTTCTCCAATTTTAACCATATAACATGATTGAACATCATGAATCATGAGTACCTTGGGAGGAATGGATGAGAGGGCTCCTATTAAATCACTTTGAATTGCACTTTTTGGAACGGCTCAAAAGTTGAGAGGTTCACATTCATCACTCCTAACCAACTGAATTTGTTCTTGTTCTACCTCCATACTCTTGGCTGGTGCAGAAGAACTTGCAGCCATAATTCTAAAATTTAGGGTTTGAGAGATGGAAAATAGAATACCTCAGCAAGTGATGCTTTGCACTGTTCTTAGTTCACTATTCACTTTAATATTTCTGTCGGCACATTGATGAAATCTTCATTCCTAGCTCCATTAGGATCAATTCTGCAAATTGCTTCAATTCGCTCCATAAATAGTAAAATCGCAAGGTAAAAACAAAGTGTCAACTATTCATCCCTTATATGATTCAAAAGGGTAAGAGTAGGTGAGCATTAAATGTTTTTCCCATTTGAGTTAGTGCAAGCCAACTATCCTCAGCTTAACACAACTTGCATCCCACTCAGCTCACTATGCTTGGCCTTCACAAAATTTCACTCGGCCAACAAAACTCAACACTTCACTAAAGAACTCAGCTTTAGTGTCCATGAATAGTACTCGACACCTGTAGTGCAATTGACTCATCTCGGCATTTTTTCTTCAGATATGTCCTTGTGCATCTTAGCATATGCAAATATGGACTTTTTGTACATTTCATGTTAGGAACTGATGTAAGATAAAAAATTTAAATACAGTTCCTTACATACCTCTTTGTCTTAGTTGGAGATGATGTGATCACCTGATCCATTGGATTGGGTGACCTCAGCTTCATTATCTTCACTGCTGCATGGTTTAATCTTCTTAACCCATGTCTTGTTCATCTGATCCCTAATTTGCTCAACAGTAGGAGCTGGTACTCTAGTTTTTCAATCTTTCCTTGTATGACCAATTTTTAGACAACTGTGACAAACTAAGCTTCCATTCATCCAACTTTTGGACTTGCCTCTAAAATGTGTCCTTATGCAATTTTCTAGAACATGTTCATACTCACCACAGTAATGACAACTATGCCATGTATTATAATCCCAATTGTAATGATTTCCTTTTCTTGGTGATTTCTCTTGTACCTTTGATGTCCATTGTTGTTTACCTTTAGATCTGCAATCTTGTGCTTTATGACCAAATTTGTGACAATTATAGAAATTACCATTGAGTCTAGGTGTTTTTCTTGCCTTTGCCTTACATTCACGTGCTTGATATCCAAACTTATTACAGTTACAACAATAACCATTAAAGTTAGTTTTTGGATTGGACTTACCATTCTTTCTTCGGCAAATGTTTGCTATATGTCCTGGTTTTCCACAGTGGTGACAAATAGGTTTCTTGTTTCTCAGCTTTGCATTCTTTCTTTCACCTGTCTTTGATGATTCTCCATCTTCAATGGTTATATGTTGTTCAGTGTGACCTAATCCAGAAGAATCTTTAGGTCTCCTTGATGCTTCCACCAATTGTTCAAAGTAGCTCATAGTTGCACTTGGATCATTCACTCTATTATTGATTTCTTTCTCAGATCTCAATTCATCTTTCAATTGACTGTTCTCAGATCTAAGATTAACAATTTCCAAGTCTTTCCTGTTGATCTCTTGATTTGCAAGTAGTAGTTGATTTTCTATGTCCACTTGATTGACTGTCATGGTTTGCACATCATGTGATCTTTCATCAAGTCTGGTAGTCAACATTCTCTTGTCTTCTTCTGCCATAGCCTTGTCATCTTCGGCTTTCTTTTTCTGTTCAACAACTTCACACATTCTTATTGATTGGGATTCTTGTTCCTTTTTCAAAATTTTGACTTCTTCACATAGTGCACTATTCTTTTCTAGTAGATCTGCTATTGCTACATCGCTCTTAGTAGAATCTCCATTCTGAAATAGATTTGTAGTGTCCTCTTCCTGATAATGAGTGTCATTCATCTTTTTGGCCAAATCCTTCCTTGCAGCCAAGGACTTCTTTAATTATTGTCTTGCAGACTCAAGCTATTGGAGTGCTAGCTGAACATCAATCTTTTGATTCTCAATGACTTTACCCATCTTGTAGATCTCCATTTCAAGATCTGAATTCTCAAGCTGATTATAACCTTTTAGAGAACTCTATCTCTGATACCAATTGTTGGAAATACAATAATGGGAAAGCAAGATACTGAGAGGGGGGGGTGAATCAGATCTTCAAAATTAAACACTTAAGAACAAGTTGATCCACATTCATACATAAATGAATCTAATGTAATATTAAATAGCATCCACACCATGAAATAAGTAACACATAACACAACAATTTGGTAACCCAGAAACCCAAATAGGTAAAATTGGGGTGGGGATGACACCCACAAAAGTCACTACTGCAGTAATAAAGTGTACCTATTAAGGTTACAATGTTTGATTACAAAATGTAATCTACCCTGTTAAAGGTCTGCTTTGTTAAAAGCTTCAGATCATTACAATCTACCTTGTTAAAGGATTTAAACTTAAAATAAAGTAAGCACTTTGTTAAGAGATAAATAAAGGCCTACTAAAACCACTCTGTTAAGAGATTTTCACCTGATACAATGATTAGAAATTCTCAAGTACTGATCCTTCAGTATGCACTCTGATGCTGATGATAGATCTCCTCTTTTAAGTATCTCTTCTGATCTTATAATTTGATAAATCTTTACTTCTGTTGTTCACTATGTTATGCTTTGCTTGATCTCTGCTTCTGAACAAAACAACCCTCTGTGCATTTCACTTCAAAATGTAGTCACTTCATCATACTCTTTTGCCTCTTGCACACACACACACACATACAAACTAGGGTTTCAAAGCAATCTAATATATCTTTACAGATCTAACATTGAGATCTAGATCAATGATCAAGATCTGATATCCATGCCTTGATGGTAAAACAATTAATGCTTACAATGAGTCATGCATTGGATAAAACAATTAAATGCATAACTAACTCTGTATAAAAATATTAAATTCGTACATTAGTCGGCCCAAAAAGCTCATACAAGTCGGTCGAATCACTTATCCTTGAAGTTTGTATCATTCCTTACAAGTATACAAAAATTTTCCTACTCAACACTTTGACTGTCTATCACTCAGCATTTAACATCTCTGTCTTTACTCGGCTCGGCAATGCAACTTGACTCGGCAATGTGACTAGGCATATTGAAAACTGCCCGACAATGTTGCTTGACCTTGCATAGTTTTAGCTCGGCCACAGTGATAGCCAACTAAAACTACCTAATAAAATGACTAAGTGTTGGTCACTAATCATCAATATATCTTAGAGATTAACAATCTCCCCCTTTGATATTAGTGGCAAAAACACTTATCATTACTTCAGTTCATTTCATCAAAATATTGCCTAAGTACACAAAGTACTCCCCCTAGGAATATACTTACAAAATTTTTACAATGCCTTCAAAAATTATATACAAGTGTACCTTTGTTGTACTAATGTATCCTTTCATATCTCCTTACCAACTTCTGTACTAGCTTCCTCCTTCAGTAGTACTAACTTTTGTACTAGCTTCCTCCTTCAGTAGTACTAACTTCCTTACAAACTTCCCCCTTGTTTTTTCCACTGATTGCTAGTGGGGTTAAGTTATACCTATCCAAAAATGGCTTATGAAGCTGCAGGGTGGATTCAAATGTTGTATCCTAGCTATCCTTTGCAACCTTCATAACTTCCAGTTTGATTTCTAGCTCGGCAGCTAGACTCACTAAACTTTCTGCAGTGGAAAAGTTTGCACTGCTCTGTGATAACTCCTTAGCTTTTGAGAGTTCCTTCTATATTACCTCCAAGTGAGGCAATAAGCTTGTCTATATAGTTATCAACTTGGCCCTTATGTGACCATCTTGATCCATAAGCTCGACTATTCTCCTTTGTGCATTTATCAACTTATTAAAATGTAAAGAACTGGAGGTAGTATCTTTACCTAAAGTAGCACCAGTTGATCTCAAATCTAACTGTAGCTTCTCAAAAAGCTGTAAATTATCCTTTGTGAAAAATTCAACATCACATGATTTCCTATACAAAGAATAAACATTGGCTGTAACCTTCTCTAAAGTTTCTACAAGAACAGAAAGTTCAACCTGTTTTGTTGCTATCTCTTCTGAGATCTTCTCTAAAAATTTGCTCTCAAATCTTCTCCGGAACCATTGTAGAAGCTTCTCATTTCTATTTATGTCCTCATCTGTTACTTTCTATAAAATGGTGATGAGCTAATCAATGATTGGATCTTGAGGAGTTTCATCCTCTAAGTCAACAGCTCTTGTAAATATGTCTTTGATGTCATGCAACACCTTCTTTTGCTTTTGTTCTTTCTTCATCTCTTCCTATCTTTTCTTCCTTTTAAGAAATTATTGAAGAGTCCCAATTTGTTCAAAAGATAACTCATTGGGATCCCATTATGGAATGAAAATGACTTCATCTAATGTTACATGTAGAATCAGAGACTTCTTCTTCAAGATTTTCTTCTTCTTCATTTCCAAAGAATTTATGCTCGACAGCATAATGTCTTTCCCTTTGACACTTTCCGTATCTAATGCCTCCTTCAATTCTGTCAATATAGTCTGTGGATTCGACATACCACCAGTTTTAGAACCCGTGAGAGTGGATGATGCAGAGTGTGGTAGCTCAACCAACACTTGTGCTACCTCTTCTTCTTTAGGCTTATCAACAACTTCTATTGTTACGATTCCACTATCTAAAACTGTCTTCACAACCTCTAAAATAGGTGGATCTTGTGAAGTTACCTCTTGTTTAGTTGTTTGTTGTTGTCCTTCACCTTTCTAATCACTAACAACTTCAATTACTTCTTCGGATGTTGTGGTCTTCCCTTCTTTTATTTCAGTTGCCTTAATAGGCGAATCAGTGTCTTTTCCACTCGGCATCTATTGTTCCTCGGCATTCAAATTGCTTGGATCATCAACTATATAATCCATAGGACTGTCTGCAGTCAGATCAACAGTGTGTGTTGCATCTAATGCATCCTTGGTCTTGTCTTGTTCAGTGGCAATTTGATCTTTGACTATCTGTGGTTCAGGGATAGTCTTTTCTTCAACTTCTTGTGCCTTTGGCTCGGATGGCCCTTCACCAGATTTCTCATCTTTTGGAATGAGAAATCCAAAAATCTCTTTCCAAATCCTTGTGCTTTGCTACACTACACCTTCAATGTCATTCTTCAAAACAACATATCCTCTGAGTTTGGGAACAAACCTATTCTTGTAATCTTCTATGAATTTGGTTCATTGTTTAGAAGTTAAGTTTGGAATTATTGTGGCTAAAGTTCCTTCTCGAATCTTTCTCTCAGTGGCAAGTGCAAATTCCCATTTTCTTGACAAAAAGTAATATAGTTCATCAGGCACATGATTTCCTATCTCTGTAGGAGTCAATTTAAAAGTGCTCATCATGTCCAAGAGGGCTTCCTGAACTTTGTGCCTATCTGCTATTTTCAACTTCTCATATTTGATGAACTTAAACGTTGCTAACCCTGGTGAATTCCTTAATGTATCAAATACCTCATCAATGCTTGCTGGTTTCTTGAACTGAGCTATAGGTATGTCACTGGGTACATCTGTTTCTATCATCTTCTCATCACTATTTGCTGGCAAATTTAATTTCCTTCTTGGTCTCTTTGATGGCTTACTCGGCACAGCCTTAGGAGCAACCTTTGCTTCTTGACCAGAACTGCTTTCTGCAACTCTTCTCTTGCCATATACAGATAGGACATATGAGACAGATGGTACACATGGTGCCAATGGTGCCCCTTGTTGAGATTTTGATTATTCCACCTTTGTTTGATTGTGTGTCTCATTTGATCAGGACTTTGATGGACATTTGATTATCTCTATGATAAACTATCCTCTATTTGATTTTATATTATCTTTATGATGTCATCATATGTTGGACTTTTAGTATTTTAATGATATATTTGGATGCATTTATTTTATGTACTATGGATGGATGTCTTATATATGACATAGTTTAGATGGATGCATAATGTATGATGATGTTTTACTTTAATGATTAATGCCTAATGCTTAATGCTAAAAATAATGGATTTGATTTATATGCACCT
>MU228216.1:28727-43173 GCA_018584345.1 Thuja plicata
AGAAACCCAAATAGGTAAAACTAGGGTGGGGATGACACCCACAAAAGTCTCCACTACTGCAATAATAAAGTGTACCTATTAAGGTTACAATGTTTGATTACAAAATGTAATCTACCCTGTTAAAGGTCTGCTCTGTTAAAAGCTTCAGATCATTACAATCTACCTTGTTAAAGGATTTAAACTTAAAATAAAGTAAGCACTCTGTTAAGAGATAAATAAAGGATTTCTAAAACCACTTTGTTAAGAGATTTTCACCTGATACAATGATTAGAAAGTCTCAAGTACTGATCCTTCGATATGCACTCTGATGCTAATGATAGATCTCCTCTTTTTAGTATCTCTTCTGATCTTATAACCTGATAAATCTTTACTTCTGCTGTTCACTGTGTTATGCTCTACTTGATCTCTGCTTCTGAACAAAATAACCCTCTGTGCATTTCACTTCAAAATGCAGTCACTTCATCATACTCTTCTGCTTCTTGCACATACATATACACACATACAAAATAGGGTTTCAAAGAAATCTAATATATCTTTATAGATCTTTCAGTGAGATCTAGATCAACGATCAAGATCTAATATCCATGTCTTGATGGTAAAACAATTAATGCTTACAATGAGTCATGCATTGGATAAAACAATTAAATGCATAACTAACTCTGTATAAAAATATTAAATTCGTACATTAGTCGGCCCAAAAAGCTCATACAAGTTGGCCAGATCACTTATCCTTGAAGTTTGTATCATTCCTTACAAGTATTAAAAAACTGTCTTGCTTGACACTTTGACTGTTTGTCGCTCGACATTTAATGTCTCTATCTTTACTTGGCTCGGCAATGTGACTAGGCATATTGAAAACTGCTCGACAATGTTGCTCGACCTTGCATAGTTTTAGCTCGGCCACAGTGATAGCCATCTAAAACTGCCTAATGAAATGAATAAGTGTTGGTCACTAATCATCAATATATCTTAGAGATTAACAATATACATAATGTACCTGATGGAATTAATGATTAATAGATGCTCTTTCAAAATTTTATGATGATGAATACATTTTATTGATATGTAGCTAATGCATTTTTTATGATTGTGTAATGATGCAATGATGATATGACCTAGTGATATGCAACTTAAGGATGCAAACTAAATGATTTGAATGCACTTTAACTAATTCCATGCACTATAACTTAATGAAATGGACCTTACCAAAATGTACCTAGATGTATGAATGAATTGATGCACTTAATTGATTTAATGAATAATGATTAATGAACTTAATGCACTTAAATAATTAATGATTAATGATATGTAATATTTTTTATTAAATTCCAACATACTTGATCTAAATGAAATATTTTGATGAAGTCAACCTTGATGAACTGACCTCCTAATTAAAGGAATCCCTTAACTTAAAACATGCAAAAATTAATCTATATGAATGTAGCTAACTATCACTTTTGAAATGAATGCCTTTATTTTTTCATCATTGAGATTTTGGAATATGAAATTAATACAACCATTACAGGTTCAACCCTGATAGTATGAATACCTTTTTCTCTCAAATTTTTAGTCTTGAAGTCAGTACAATGATCACTAGTTTAATTTTACAAGCATGATGATTTGAATACCACTTTCATCAGTTTCAATGTTGCAAGTGGATTTTTGCATTAAGATATGAGAGATCTACATGGCCAAGGTATCAATTTTCATAAACAAAAAAATATATGATCCCCTCCATATGTAAAATTCCTCAATGATTCTTTGATGATCATGTCATTAGACTATTTTGCACATTTCAATGAATCAACCTCACCAATAGTCATGCAGAAATCAAGAAAATTTGTCATAATTTTACCATTACTCATCCCAATACTGCAATATTCATCTCAGTCAAAAAATTCCTTCTCCTACTCAAACCATCAACAACTTTATTTGACACATGAATCTTATTTTTCAACACAAATGTATAGCTCTGCGTAAACTCAACTCATCTCACATGTCTCTGATTCAACTTACCTTGGTTTCTCAAATAAGTCAATGCTTGATTATCAATATACAATATAAACTCCCTAGGTAACAAATAATGTCTCCATTTCTTCAAATCTTGGATTATAGCATAGAATTCCTGATCATACACTAAATACCTTCTCTTAGCATCATTCAAATTCTCACTGAAATAAGCAACATGTCTTTCTTCTTGAGTCAAGATAGCTCCAATTGTATTTCCCCTAGTATCACAATCTACTTAAAATACCTTATTAAAATTAGATAAAGCTAATATTGATTGTTGTGTCACCTTCTTCTTCAACAATGCAAGACTCACTTGTGCTCCAGGTGTCCATTTGAACTCCTATCTATCTCCTTTCATAGTTTTAGTCATTGCTCCACGAATTGAACAAAATTTCCTAATGAACTTCTAATAGAAACTAGCCAACCCATGAAATGATCTTACCTCTCCAAAATTCTCTGGTGTAGGCCACTCAAAAATGGCTTTCACTTTCTCAGGACCCATCTTCAATCCTTTAGCAGATAATACAAATCCCAAGTATACTACCTCCTCTTTCATGAAAGTACACTTCTTGATGTTTATCAAAAACTTCTCTTCCCTTAACATCTACAATACTTGTTTAACATGCAACAAATATTCCTCTTTTCTCTTACTGAAAATCAAGATATCGTCCAGATACACAATGATAAAATTACCCAAGAATCTCTTCAGAACATCATTCATTAGCCTCAAGAAACTACTAGGTGCATTAAAAAATCCATAAGGCATTACCAGCCACTCATACAATCCTTCATTTGTCTTAAATGTAGTCTTCCACTCATCTCCTTCTCTGATTCTAATCTAATGATACTCACTCTTTAAGTCTATCTTGGTGAAATACTTAGCTCCACTCAAACGATCTATCAAATCACCCATCCTTGGTAAAGGAAACTAATACTTAATTGTAATCTGATTGATAGCTCTTGAATTAGTACACATCCTCCATTGTCCATATTTCTTAGGTGCTAACACTGCAGGCACCACACATAGACTCAAACTTTCTCTGATCAACCCTCTCTGCAAAAAAGCTTGCACTTTCCTACTAAGTTCTTCATTCTCTATCGGTGTCATCCTATATGTTGCTTTATTTGGTAGACTGGCCCCTAGTATCAAATCCATAAAATGACTAATACTTATCAGCGGTGGTAATCCATCAGGTATATTATCTGATACAATGTCAGTGTATTCATTCAATAATCCAATGATTTTCTTAGGATGGTCTTCTACCAAGACATTCTTCTTAGACTCCTTAGGTACTAAAGAAAAAGACACATCATTATGGTTCATACCATCCAAAAACTTTTTTCCATCCACTAGACAAATTCTTCCACTAGTACACACTTCAATCTTAAGAGGTTCCTCTAAAGGTTAAAAAAAATTATTTCATCCCATTAGAAAAAATAGTGTAAACATTCTTTCTACCACTATGCATAGCCTGCCTATCATACTGCCATGGTCTACCCAAAAAGATATGACACACATCCATAGGAATAATATCACACAAAACCTCATCATAATACTTCCCAATCTTGAATTTAACTAGGCATTGTTCACTTACTAGTTGCTTGTGTTCATCTTGTATCCATGCAATCCGATAGGGTTTAGATGCTCCATCCTCTGCAACTTTAGTTTGGAAAACAACTCCTCTAAAGAAAGATTATTAGAACTACCACTATCTATGACAACATTACACACCTTGTTTTGTACCTTACATCTTGTTCTGAACAAATTATTCCTCTATATAGACTCCTTCTCTTGTTCTCTATGGTATATGATTATCTTATTCACCAAGGTTGCACCTTCCTCTTCTTGATTGTTGTTCACTGAAACGATGGAATCTTCATCAGCAAATTTTTTCCTCCTACTTCCTTATGTCATCTTCTCAGAGTTACTTTTCTTGCATTCAAAAGATTTGTGTCCTTCTTCAACACATTTTAAATAAGTGTCGCTGAAATTTCTCCTTTCACCACTACTTTTTCCTTCATTATAGTAGGAACTCTTATCATTCCTCCTATAGCGATCATTTTCCTTAACGTCTAATTCACTTTTTCCCTGATATGCATAAGATCTGCCTCTACCTCTTTGGAGTTGTCCTCCTCTACCTCTTTGTCTCTTCTCATGCATTTTGTTCAACTTCTCTTCAACCTTCAAGGACCACTTATAAGCCTCTTCCGCACTCCTAATCTACAATAAACTGATTTCATCTTATATGGGCATCCTTAAACCATTAAGATACCTAGAAAATTTTTCACCTTCATCATTTGTATGACCTGATATGATGTTCAACTTGTAGAACTCCTCAATATAAATTTTAACACTTAGGTCTCTTTGCTTCAAGTTCTACAAATTTCTAAATAAACTTACTTGGTAGTCCTTAGTCAAAAAATTATCCTTCAACTTATTCAACATCCTATCCCAAGATTTGATATTGTCTTTACCCCTTCTTTGTCGATATGTCTGTAAATGTTCCTACCATAGGGATGCATGTCCTTTCAACTTAGTGCAAATGTACTTTACCTTCTTCTCTTCATTAGTTCTTTCAAGTTCAAAATACTTGTCCATCTTTGTGATCCAATATATCAATTCATCAGCATCTAGGTTGCCATAATAATCAGGTGGGTTGAAATGAGGTCTCATATTAACATTAGTCAAGGCTCTAATGAACCTCTCCTCCTCATGATTCAACTTTGGTTGTGCCTCATTATTCTCTCCTTCCACTGTTGGTTCCTAATTTTTTTCATCTCCCTCTTCATCACTTGAATCTTCTATATTTTTCCCTCTCCTCTCAGTAGTCTCTATTGCTTCCAATCTGGAAAAAATTTGTCTCAAAAAATCTAAGACCATTGGATCTACATTCCTACCTCCACCTCTAGAATTTCTCTAGGCCATCTCCACAATCCACAGTAGCTATAGTTTGGATCCTTTCAAATGCCACCCCACAAGAAAACCCTACATTACAAATCCTTGCCATGATACCACTTGATTCATTCAAGTATGGAGAAGCCTCAAAAGATTAGTCCAATCCTTGCAGTCGATACAACACATTGAAAAAAAATAAGAGCAACAAGCCAAGATGGATAGAAATGAGAGATCAGCCTTCTATTATTCTTCGAAAATCATTTATAATAGATCTACAACATGCAGTCTCACATGCCAAGCATACATGCCTGATAATGATTAGAAAACCTCTTACAAACCCTAGCCAACTAACACCACTAATATTATGAAAATCACATGCCCCTTAGGAATGAGTCCACAAGCTTATAAAGCAATCACAACATTAGGTCAGCCTAGAAAATATCACATTTACCATTAAAGAGAAAACATATTACAACAATTAGGTCAAGACCCAAATCATCTAGAACAACCTCTAATGAAATAAATAAGAGATGTGATCATACAATGAACTCGGCCCCAAATGTATCAATGAGCTGGCATGATCACGTACGAAGATTCCCATAGGAAGTGTATCAATAGAAAATGGAAGCACTTCCATTTAGGACTAGTTTAGCCCTCTAAGTAAGTGGTTTGGGGTCATGTCAAATGCCTTGAATGGGTCTTTGACTTGGATCTAGTTTTTCCCCTATCCTGCCCTATTTTCCACTTCTCTCCTACCTATTTTTGGTATCCTTCTCTAAGATTTTGAGGTTCTTGACCTCAGGGTCAAGGTCAACCTTTTGGGTCAAGGTCAACCTCGACCTTGACCTAGGTCAAGTTAGACCTCTGCCCTAACCTAGGGTCTAAATTTCAAATTTCAAAGATTTTTCAGATGTCGGGGTTTGGAAAGAATTATTTCCCGCTTCTGGGTCAGCTGTTTCAGGCTCCGAAGTGTGGACTCTTAAAAAAATATATTTAATATAGGTCCATTTTTAGGTGTATGAGCCTAATTGGAATTTATTTATCATATGTCATCCTCTCTAAAAATTTGTACCCTAGACTAGTATATAAGGAATCCTTCCACTCTCATTTTCGATCATCTATGCACAATCTATTGAAGTGATTGTCTACTTTTGAGCATTCAAGCATTCAAGATTCAATTAATCAAGGAGATCCATTAGTAGCCATTGAAGGATTCAAGCTCTATGGATCTCTCTTATTGAAGATTTCTCCATCCATATCCATTCAAGCTTCTTCCTATCCCAAGATCCATTCAAGATTGGTGTTGAAGATCTAAAGACAATTTATTTGAGACATCCTACATCCTAGAATTATACATCCATTTAGAGAATCCATACTTGTGGATTCAAGGATTCAAATCCTCCACAAGGGTTTCAACATAAGCAAGGTGAATTATTCTATTTACTTTGTTTATCACTGCAATTTCAATTCTATTTCAAGGTTAATTCCAAAATTGGGGTTTGACGAAGGAAAACCCCCCATCCAAACAACAAAAAACCCTTTTTTCTTGTAGGTACATGTATGGAACAATAAATTATAGAGCATATTTGGATACCCTTTTTGGCAAAGTGTCAGGACTCGTGAACATATTTTTCATCGAAACAATGCAGGTCAAGGTCAACATAAAGGGGTATAATTGTGCCCCTGTATTTGGGTCAAGGTCGACCTTGCTCAAAAAAGAAAATGATTTTTGGGTTTTCTTCGTCTTTATGTTTCCAGGCTAGGGAAGGTTGCAAAATTTCCAAAAACTCAGTACAGACACCAGAAAATAGCAATTTCCAGATCTCCTATACTTTGAGGTTAGTATTTGTCTTCAATTCATTTCAATTAAGATTTTAATCTTTTCAGATCTATTACACACTCTCCTCAAAAATAGAATGTAAGGTCTTCCTCTTTCTTCTTATTTCTAATCGACTGATTCATTTGTGCATTGACCATTTTCTTATGGTTAATCAATTTGGATCTTTCCTTTCTGAATTTGGGGCTAAGAGGAGAATCTTACCTTCCCCAACTTTTCATATGTAAAGGATATTATTTAGATGTGCAAGTTGCTTGTACCTGTTTCATCCTAAATATTACCTCTTTACATTTTGGTGAGCCCTCTTACAACAAATCTTTCTTTTGTGTTAGATTTACATTTCATGTTAGATCTTGCATGCATATTAGATTAGCCTTCTTTTATGTTCTTGCATTACATTTCAAAAATTAAAAAAAATCATATAAATAAAAAATACAAAAAAATTTATTTGTTCATGCCTTGTGTTTTCCTAATTTAGTTCATTTGCATTGCATTGGTGTATGAGCTTTACTACCTCTAGTCTACTTATAATATCCTGATTAGAAGAAGTCGCAAACTTATGGGTTCCTTTGATCCTGAGTCTTCCTCTCCTTTCCTTAGGATCCCGGATAACAATTTGAGCATTCGTGATTCCACTCCTTCTACCGAGCATAACTCTTCTCACTCATCTCATGATGAGGATGATGCTTTAAGAGTTCCTCCTGAACAAGTCCAAAAACTTTCAATTGAACTTGATAAAATGGTAAATTGGCTTATTCAAGAAAACCATAATCAAGATTCTATTCAAGCTATAGAGGCCCTTACAAAATTCCTTCATGGTAGTGATAAAGGTGTTAATCTCTTGTGTGGTATCACTCATCTTATGCATTTAAATGTCAAACCTTTAGTTCAAGAAGCTCAAGATCTAGGACTCACTCCTCCTGTCACTAGTGTGGAACCTTCTTCTATTCCTTTACCTAGCATTCCTACTTAAACTCCTCCTTTAGTGACTATATATCTTCCATATTCAATCCTCTATCTTTGAATCTTCCACTTCCATCTCTTTTTTTGAGTGTTCCACTGGTGTCTCTACCTACCTCACAACCTTCTTACCATAGTTTTCCTTTTACCTATTCCAACCCTCTTCCAACTGTGGTTCCAAGTGTTCCACCATTTGTGTCTTCCATTCCCACTTCTTCCTACACTTTTCCTAGTGTTCCTAATGTTTATATGCCTCCTATTTCTTCTAATGATTCCATAATCATTAGTCTGGCTCAAACTATGTCCTCTTTACAACAACAACTTACGTCCTTAACTCAATCCAATTTTAGTATTCCTACATGTGACATGGGTAGTCCTTTATCCCTAAACATTATTCATGCTCTTGTCCCTCAGCAAGCTAATATGCCTCATCTTGAGAATTACGATAGTAAGGGAGACCCTGTCACTCATGTTAAAAAACTTCAAATCCTTTGTAGTAACTATGCTCATGACCATAGGATTTTAACCAAGTTGTTTGCTAGAAATTTTCGTGACAAGGCCTTGCAATGGTATTGTTCCTTGCCTCCTTATTCTTTTGATTCTTTTCCAAAACTTTCTAATACCTTTATCCAACATTTCCAAAATAACATTGGTATGCAAGTGTCCTTAACTAATTTGATTCATTGTAAACAAAATACTAAAGAAAAATTGACTGAATTTATTGGTAGATTTAAGCATTTGTATGATCAAATTTCTTATCTTGTTCCTGATATTGATATTCAACATATGTTTATTTCAAATTTGCAAAAGTATATTAGAGATAAGATTCTACTTACTGAATTTATCTCTTTTCAACAAATTTGTGCAGTGCTTCATCATTATCAATTACAAGTGAGTCAATTTGAGAGAAACACTCCAATGGCTCCTATTCCACTTGATAAGAGTCATGCTTATCCTAATCCCAACAAGTTTCAGAAACCTAACAACTTTTTCAAGATAAATAAGCAAGAAAATGCATTTGTTGATCAAGTTGTTGTTGCATCCAATAATGTTACTTCTGCATCCACTACTTTTTGTCTGAATTGTATGTTTACTCCACTTTCTGTATCTTTACATTCTATTATGAGTAAGTTGTTGAATGCTAATATGATTACTATTCTTCCTATTCAACCTCTTCTTCCTACTACTATGGAATCCAAATCCTTTGATCCCAAAGCCTTTTGTCAATACCATCGTCATAATAGCCATGATACTGAGAAGGGTTATTCTCTAAAACATAAGGTTCAAGACTTAATTGATTCTAATGCTTTATCTATTGATAATTTTGATGGTAGTGGGAACAAATTTTTCTCTCCTCCTAATCAAAACCTCCAAATCTATATGAATCCTTTGCTTACACATGATACTAATACCATTGTTCAGCCATCTTCTGTGTATATTGTTTATGATTCAAAGATGGATGATCTCAATCATATTGTTAACCATGTGGAGCATGTTGTTTTGTCTTAACCTTTATCTCCACCCCAGCCTCAATCTCAACCTCCTATTCAAGTTCCTCCACCTCAACCTCAACTTCAAGTTCCACCTCAACCTAAGCCTAAACCAAAACCTCAAACTAAACCTTGAAAATAACCTAAGAATAAAATACCTAGGGAACTCTTGATCACATTTGATGATTATGAGACTATTAAAACTCCTTATGGTCCCCTCTACATTTATGCTAGGATTGCTAAGATACCTACATTTGGTTTTCTTGTTGATCCTACATTCTTAGTCAATGTCATTACTGAAGAAAACCTTTTTACAAAGAACTTACAATGTGATTGTTATAATACATCTAATGTGTGGATCCAAACTTGTAATGGTTTTCTCTATCTATCATTTGGTTCTATTAACTTTCTTGTTGAACTTTTTGGTAAAGTTGTGGACACTACCTTTGTTGTTGTCCCTACTTCTGATCAGTTTCAAGTTAATTTTGGTTTGCCTTGGTTGACTGCCATGCATGTCATTGCTTCTCCTATCCATAAGTGTATTAAGTTCATTCATGATGAAGAAGTGAAAACAATTAATCATAGTTTATATCAACCTTCTAGGCCTAGGGATTGTGCTACCCTTGACTTATTTTGGCCTTCATTACCTAATTCATATTCTTCTTGACCTGATAACCTTTTTGCTCATATCAAGCCTATAAACATTGTAAGATTGTTGAGTTAAGCATGCCTCAGATGGATCTTAACCATGGTCTTTTGCCTATGCCTTCCATACCTCCTTTATCTATTGCTTCTAGTTATGTTAATCAAGCTCCCAGTGTTTCTTTTCATCCTACTAAGAATCCTACTAGTCCTCCTATAGAACCTATGAAGGAACCAGTTATTGTTACTCCTAGGTCTCAATATATTTCAAACAATAAAAAATGTAACCTATCTACCAATGAACATCATAAGAAGTGTCGGGCTCAAGCTAAGGCTCGTGCCTCTATTCTTCAAGGTTCTTTACCTTCTTTTGACCAACCTATGCCTAATGTGTTGGAAGAAGTTCATGTTAATAATGATGTTAAGATGAATTTATGCTGATTCTATTCGTATCTTAGATTCTATTATGATTAATCTTGATGAAGAAGATACTCTTGATGATCCTATTGATGCTAATGATGAATATAATACTATTGATATTGATACTAATTTACCTAATATTCTTTCAACACAATTGATAATTACACCTAGTATTGAATATTGTGATTCTCAAGAGGATCCTTGTTTGGAACTGGCTATTATTCCTACTGCGTTGGATATTTACCTCTTGCAAGTTGCACACCTTCCCCAAATGATATAGACCAAGATGGGGATAGTAGGCGATGTTCTTGATTGACTTGTCCTCCATGGTATCCTTTTATGTGCTTTCCTATAGTATTGTGCTTCTCTCGTAATGTGTTTGCTAAATGTTTGTTAGATTCTTTTTTACGAACCTTGTTACTTTGTTGGTGCAAGGTGATAAAGGAATCAAACCTGTTGTACTATTCCTCTATATGTATATGTATTCTTCTATATGTTTTTTTCATGTTATGTTGTATCTGTGCTATTTTTCATAAAATTTTTACTTGTGTAGTCCGCTTGGATTTGCGACATGGTAGCACTGATTCTTTTTGGTCTCCATGTTGTGGTCCAGAAAGACTCTTCTTCGTAACTCTTGCATTTTATTTCCTCCATTGTGATTGTAGTTCTACTTTCTTTTGGGAATGACGTCAATTCATTTGCATATATATATATATATATATATATATATATATATATATATATATATATATTNATATATATATATATATATATATATATATATATATATATATATATATCTTATGATCATACTGACCCCACGGTAGGTAGATCCCTTCTATGTTCTCTATATATCTATGTGGTATTTCCCTTGATTTATCTTCACTTGGGGGCATCTCATAGTAGAAACATAATCAGTGGAGTTGTTTATGTTTCCGTTAAAGCCATTGCTCCTATTAAAGTGTTGGCATTGACTTTAACATGGGGGCATACTCTCTGCTCACTTTTTGCACACACACACTTCCAAAATATTTTCAAACTTAATTTTTTTTACCTTTATGCATTAGAGACTAATCCTTAAAGCATGGATTTTTACCTTATATGATGTCTTGATCCCTCTAGTTTCAATTTACAAAGTTTTGATCCCTTACGGTTGGAAGGTGTCCTTAAGACTAGATCTCTCTAGTTTTGGCTTTACTCTTTTGGAATAGAATATTCCCGAGGGTGAATCCTTGATGGGTTGACTAGTGAGTAGCCGCATTCACTAGGTGGTTCAACTCCATCTTTCCAGTTGCACTATTTCCTTGTGTGATTCACAATCAGACATAGGTTCTCATTGGGCGAGGTAATCACACCCTCTCTCTCTTTTTCTTTGACTAGTGATGTCTCTCTTATTGTAATCTTGGGGTTGACAAAGACTTGAGTCCCTGGGGGCTTGAGGATTGCTTTGTCCCTTTGATTTCAATAATATTATCTTTTATTAGTGATCTTCTTTACCAAGATTTTGCATTGAGTCCATACTCTTGCTAAAGTGGGGGATAAATTTATCATCAAAAAATGGAAGCACTTCCATTTAGGACTGGTTTAGCCCTCTGAGTAAGTGGTTTTGGGTCATGTCAAATACCTTGAATGGGTCTTTGACTTGGCTATAGGTTTCCCCTGTCCTACCCTGTTTTCCACTTCTCTCCTAATTGTTTCTGGTATCTTTCTTTGAGATTTTGAGGTTCTTGACCTCAGGGTCAAGGTTGATCTCGACCCTGACCCAGGGTCTAAATTTCAAATATTTCTAGATGTTGAGGTTTGGAAAGAATTATTTCCCACTTCTGGGTCAGCTGTTTCAGGCTCTAAAGTGGCAACTCTTAAAAAAATATATTTAATATAGGTTCATTTCTAGGGGTATGAGCCTAATTGGAATTTATTTCTCATATGTCGGCCTCTCTAAAAGTTTGTGCCCTAGACTAGTATATAAGGAATCCTTCTCCTCTCATTTTCAATCATCTATGCATAATATATTGAAGTGATCGTCTACTTTTGAGCATTCAAGCATTCAAGATTAAATTCATCAAGGAGATCCATTAGTAGTCATTGAAGGATTCAAGCTCTATGAAGCCGTCTTGTTGAAGATTTCTCCATCCATATCCATTCAAGATTCTTCCTATCCCAAGATCCATTCAAGATTGGTTTTGAAGATCTAAATGAAATTGATTTGAGACATCCTAAATCCTACAATTCTACATCCATTTGGAACATCCATACTTGTGGATTCAAGGATTTGAATCCTCCACAAGGGTTTCAACATAAGCAAGGTGAATTGTTCTATTTACTTTGTTTATCGCTGCAACTTTAATTCTATTTAAAGGTTAATTTCAAAATCAGGGTTTGACCAAGGAAAACCCACCATCCAAACAACAAAAAACCCTTTTTCCTTGTAGGTACAAGTATGGAATAGCGAATTACAGAGAAGATTCAGATACCCTTTTCAGAAAATTTTTAGGATCCATGAACAAATTTTCCATCGGAGTAGTGCAGGTCAAGGTCAACATAAAGGGGTACAATTGTGCCCCCATATTTGGGTCAAGGTCGACCTTTATCAAAAAAGAAAATGATTTATGGGTTTTCTCCCTCTCTATGTTTCCAGGCTAGGGCAGGTTGTAGAATTTCCAGAAACTTAGTACAGACACCAGAAAATATAATTTTCCAGATTTGATATACTTTGAGGTTAGTATTTATCTTCAATTCATTTCAATTAATATTTTAATCTTTTCATATCTATTACACACTCCCCTACAAAATGGAATGTAAGGTTTTCCTCTTTCTTCTTATTTCTAATCGATTGATTCATTTGTGCATTGACAGTTTTCTTGTGGTTAATCAATTTGGATCTTTCCTTTGTGAATTTGGGGCTAAGAGGAGAATCTTACCTTACCCAACTTTACATATGTAAAGTATACTGTTTAGATGTGCAAGTCACTTGTACCCATTTCATCCTAACTATTACCTCTTTACAGGAAGATCAAAAAATGATCAAAAATCACAACGACTGACCGAGAAAATAAGAACAGGATAGTTACCTACCTTTTCAATTGGACTAATAACTAGGCACAAATCCTATACTCATAGATTGGACATCCATACTGAGATCTATCTACCCTATGGAAATTTTCATTTAAAATGTCAACCCAGGGGCGTAAGCTTGAAATGGTTTTGCAAAATATATGCACTAAGTCTCCATTGGAACCATGCTACAATTTCTTGGAAAGGAAAGTTGAAGGAAAATAAGTAATTTGGAAGTAAACCTATCTGATTCTTATCTATCAAAGCATAACCAATCATAAGGAAAATTGAATGAGTTCAGTTCTACAAGAACGAACTACTCTGCCTGCTTTGGCTACAGGAACTACTTTCGTGTGACTATAGAATAGACAAAGAACTGAATAGCAACTATGAAAAAAATACAGTAAAAATACAAAGGATTGTATACACCCTAAAATGGTCGCCTAGACTTTGGACCCCATTTATCATTTTATCAATTTATCAAATTTTTGAATCAATGCTTTGGAATATTTTCAATTCAAATCAATTTCCTTGATCAAATTGTAATTAATTAAATTAATTAAATTATTTTAATATTTCTTAAGGTTTGATCATTTTATCTAATTAAAAGATTTAATTTTCTTTTTAATTAAATAAAATTCATTTTATTTAATTAAAAGATTTAATCACCCTTTATTTAAATGAAATTCCTCTTATTTAATTAAAAGATTTAATCTCCCTTTTAATTAAATAAAATTCCTCTTATTTAATTAAATTAAATTCCTCTCATTTAATTAAATAAAATTCTTCTAATTTATTTAATTGAAAGAAAACCCCTCTTTTAATTAAATAAATAAAAATCCCCACTTAAAGCACTTTATTTGTTGAAAAATGAAATAAATTAAATAAAAATTAAATAAAAATCCCTTTTTCATCACATCTTCCTAAGTGGTGGGTTTTTGCCTCTTAATCTCAACCATTGATTATTTCTTTTTGCCTCTTGATCTCAACCGTTCACTTTTCTATATAAAGAAATCTCTCCTTCTCATTTTCATATTAGAGTTTTTAGTATTGTTATGTTGCAGGTTTGGAGAGCAATTTTGGAGGAGCATTTGAGCATTTGAGCTTGGATATTGCAACTTCTCTCTTCTTGTCTCA
>MU228216.1:64022-88439 GCA_018584345.1 Thuja plicata
CCTAGTAGTGAAATCTGTCAGCCTATATGTTGAACAGAGATTTGAAGTATTAAGCCTTTGATGTATGAGGTGGAGTTACTATTTTATATTTCCATCAAAAGTTTGAGTACATTCTTGGTGTATCACCACATTTTCCCTTTCATTTTTAATCATTTTTCCCTTTTCCCTATCAAGTTTCAAATCAGGAGGTGATATCCTGAATCAAATAGGAGCCGACCTAGAATCTAGAGACTCTTCCTCATCGATAGTTCACCCACAGCTAGAGGAAGTTTCCATTGTGAGGATGGAATTGTCGTGTAGCCCTAATACCTGATTTAGGGTGACAATTCTACGCCTGAACAATAATTAATGGTTCCTTTTCAAGGTTTTTCCGTGCTTCTTAGGGTGCTCACCAAGGGGACCCTATCTCTCCCTTCTTATTTTATTCCATGGTGGAAGCTCTAAGTCGTACTATTCAGAAATACATCCTTCTTTTGGATTGGAAAGGTGTTCACATCCCTAATACAGACTTAACTATTTCTTACAACCCTTTTGCTGATGATACCTTGCTTTTTGGTAGCTCTACCATTCAAGAGGCCAAGTGTATCAAAAATGTTCTCAACCTTTATTCTATTGGTTCTGGTCAAGTCATTAACCCTTCTAAGTTGAAACTCTTTATGTTTTTTACTCCAGTCCCCATTTAATAGAAAATTGTGGCCATACTTGGCTTCTCTTTGGACACCTTTCCCTCCACTTATCTTGGGATTCCAATTTTCCTAGGTCAAGTCAAACCTTCCTTTTGGGATTTTTTCATTACTCGCCTTAAGAATAGGATTGCCACTTGGAAAGCTCATTGGTTATCATTGTCTAGTAGGATTCTCTTAATCAAAACAGTTCTTTTAGCCATTCCTAATTATTAGAATTTAGTCCTCCATGCTCCCAAATCTATTATTGCCCAGATTGAAAAGATTATTTACACTTTCCTTTGGTTAGATAATATGACCAATGAGAAAAAGGTTCCTCTTGTCTCTCTTTAGACACTCTCCTTAGATAAATCAGAAGGGGGTGCTAGGCTCCATGACTTAGTAGCCATAAATAAAGCCTTTGGAGGTAAGTTTATTTGGAACATGTACTCTAAATCCCACTCCCTTTGGTGTAAGATTATGCAAGCTAAGTATCTAGATTCCCCTAACTCGTGTAGAATTTTCTCCATTACTAATCCTCCCTTAGGTTCCCCTACGTGGAATTTTATGATTTCATCAAGGGAGGTTGTAATTAAATTCTTGTCCTGGTAAGTCCATTGTGGGGATTATGTGTCTTTTTGGGCAGACTCATGGAATGGCTTTCCCTCTTTGTCTTCTATTAACTCTCTTGCTTAGGTAATGAATATCTTCACCCAATTTTGGGGTGATAAGTTGGTGGACTATGTAGATCATGTCGATATTTTATCCCATAAGGAAGTTTGGAAAGATTCCTCATCTCTTCCAATTTATCCTCATCATGCTAGGATTTTCAACTCTATCCTTTCCACTAGAGTAGTTTTTCTTTCCAATAACTATGATAGACTGATTTGGTGTCCTGCTAAGGATGGTAAGTATTTGGTTAAGGAGGGATATAGTGCTATCCAACTTTTGAATAGTCAGTTTAGCTCTCATCGAGCATTTCTTTTCTGCTGGAATAAGGCTGTGTTACCTAAAGCAGGGGCCTTTTCCTGGCTTGCTATTCAAAATAGGATTCTAACTAGTGATAGATTGACTAGATTGAAAATTGGTACCCCCTTTAATTGTATCTTATGTGGGGAAAGTGTAGAATCTGTGGATCATTTTTTTCTTTTGTGCACCTTTGCATCTTAGTATTGGGATTTTGTCATGAATAAGATATCTGTAGCTTTCCCATTACCCTCTTCTTTATGGGATATTTTCCAATCTTGGCCGGTGTTATGCTCCCAATCCCTATTTGCCTGTTTATGGATTATTAGCCCATCCACTTTCATCTGGTCAATTTGGTGGGAGAAAAATAAAAGGATATTTCATAACTCAGCTTCTGATCTCTCTTTATTCCTTTCTACCATTGAGAGAAATATTTCAAAATAGGTTAATAATATTGTCACTTCCCATTTTAACCCAAATGTTGTCTTCTCTTCTTGGGATAGTCAGATCCTAACTTCTTGGAAATCCCTATCTCTCCCTTCTTCCTCTATCTTTCCTCGTATTAGGAAAGTTCCCATTGATAGGTCTTTGATCAAGTGGTAGCCTCCTCATTCCCCTTTCATCAAATTAAATTTTGATGGTTCCTCTTTGGCTAATCCAGATGTTGTAGGTATTGGAGTTTGTTTAAGAAATCATTTAGGGAAAGTGTTGGCTTTGAAGTCTTCCCCCATTTCTGATAACACTAATAATATGGTAGAGGCTATCTCACTCTTAGAAGGTATAGTGATCACTAAGAAAATTTCAATTTTATTCCTTCATATTGAAGGTGACTCCTCTGTTATCATTAATTCTTGTGTTAAAAAGTGCATTGACAATTGGCAGCTCAAATACATAATGCAAAAAATCTAGTCCTTCATTGACTCTTTTCATAAGTTCTCTATCTCGCATACCCTCAGGGAAGGTAATGCTCCTGCGGACTACTTAGAAAATATGGGAGGTGAAAAAATCCATCTTGACACCCTTTCTTATGATTGTTCACTTGATAATTTCCCACCCTACTCTCAATTATTCGTAATAAAGTATGTTAAAGTGGGATATATTAGGTTGTGTAGGTTTTGGTGTTCAGATATTTTTCTAATCTTTGCAATCCAATTTCTTTGTGATTAGCCTTGGGTTATGGCTTCTAACTCCTAAAAATTTGTTCAGGCATTTTTACCGATGGATTTTGGTGATGCTTCACCAATGGATTTTGGTGATGCTTTACCGACAGATTTCAGTGATGCTTTACCGACAGGTTGCTGATTTTTGGTGTTAAAGTGGGATATATTAGGTTGTGTAGGTTTTGGTGTACAAAGATTTTTCTAATCTCTAAAATTCATTTTCTTTGTGATTGGCCTTGGGTTATGGCTTCTAACTCCTACCCAAGTTGTTTAGGCATGTTTATCGACAGATTTTGGTGATGCTTTTCTGACAAATTTTGGTGATGCTTTACCAATAGATTTTGGTGATGCTTTACTGACACGTTTCTAATTTTTGGTAACCATCTACCCGACACTGTTATTTTGGGAGTTGGATCTTTGGGCTGACTTCTTTAGTTAATTCCAATGGCTTAATTTATTTGGGACCTAAATCTGGGTCTCACTTATGGATTTGAGTGCCAACCTCTTTGGTGGACTCTTGTATATATTTATTTATATGTACTTAGTTTAGGAGATATGATTCTTAGAGAAGGAAAGAAGAACATATTTTTGGTTGTGCAGGATTGCCAATGACCCAAGCATACCCTTTGTGAAGGTAATGTTGACAAAGTTCAGTTAGACACTTCTCTCAAATTTCTCTCTTCTCACTACTTTCCATTATGCATGATGAATTATGATTAAGATGGTTATTGATTTATGTGGGTTTTGATGTCCGGTTATTTTTCTAATCTACATGCTGATCCATGTGACATTTCCTAGGTTGTATATCACTTATTTTGTTTAAGGTGAGGTCATCATCTATAAGCATTGTCTTAAATTATTTTGGCCTGTGATTAGACCTGTACCTATACATCATGACACATGTAAGCCTGTGTCTTCTTTAGCATGATTTCATTGTGATTTTTGGTGGCACTTTTGATTTTGATGCATTGTGATGTTGGTCGTTATATTGTCATCCATCTATCTTACGTCATCTTGGGCTACTGGGCTTGTGCATAATCTCTTTCTCTCCCAACTTCACATTTTGTGATGTGATGGTTTGGGTCTTTTCCTATCTTATGTGAGCTGAGTTGGTTTGTGGTACACTTATGTGGCAAGCTCCTTCTATTTCGCATGTGCTGGTCATTTATTTCTTGATAGTACTTTGTGATCTTGATGGGATTTCATATCTTGTGCTTAATTGCACGTTATCATGGGGTTTTATGGTTTTCCTTATATTCTGCATTTTGCGCTCATTTTTTGCCATTAGGGTTTGTCTTTATTTCTTGTTTTGGAGTTGACTTTCTTCCTTCTTTCTTGGTTGTTTGAGGAGTTGTTTTTGTCTTTGTCTTCTTTTGGTGTTAGTAAGGTCAGGCTGTTGCATTGCCTTTCAATGTCTAATCGACTGAGTCCGGTGGTGTGTATTAGCACTAGGGTTGATGTTTGTTCTTCCTGCTCTGATCTCTACATGGTTTATTACCCCCGTAATTACATAATCTTATTTGAGGTGGAAGATTGGGAAAAACCTTTTGTGGGGTGTGTTAAAGATGATATGTTGGCAACAATTTTCTTTTGTGATCATCCCCACATTCACCGGAGTATAAAGAGGATCATTGGCCATGACATCTTTTTCCCGTTTGGTAAACACATCATCTACCCATCTCAAATTATATCAATTTTTTTGTAAAATGTTTGTGATCTTTTGCAATCTCCATTCCATTTGGGTCTAATTGCTTCACGGCATGTGAAGCCAAAGATTCTTGGGGTGAATAAACTTGCTAGGGCTCTGCAGAAATATGATTTATGGGGTGGTGTCGGTCTTATTGGTGGTCTTTTTCATCACCACTCGGCCCTTAATCACCATGGTGTGTATATAGTCCTTGAAATTATCAAAAAGGGTCTTGAGCAATAGTCCTTTAGGCTTGTTAAAATCGCCCTCCAGCAGTTTAATGGTTCTCTCACAAAAGAATGTGTAACTAGTGTGCATCAAGTTGTTTTTTCCATCCTTGACCTCCTTGAGCTTGACCCATCTTCTTCTGTTAAGGAATCCTCTGCTTCTATTAGACCTACTTCTACACCCTTACATATTCCTAAGATGGTTGTTCATGCCATCCCAGACCTTAATCTGAATCTTGGCTCAGGTGGTGATACTCCTCACATTGCGGGCGGTGCCACTGCGCTGTCTTTTATGGAAGGTTAATGGTTTTTGCAAAGATATTTTTTGTTTTGTTTTGTAGGAATGCTTCTGTGTGGGTTTCTTTGGATTCAGCTCTCCATATAGTTATTAGATTTGTATTGTGTAAAGGGTACCATCTTGTATAGTTCTTTTCTTCTGCGGGTTTGTCTCCATGCTGGTCTATCGACAGGTAGTGGTTTTTTGGTTCTTCTAACTTGTGGGCTATCACTTTTTGATATCAAATTTTGTAATACGCCTTAGGGATTTTTGTTTGCCTATGGGCCTATGTAACTGATGCAGATGTATTTGCCTAATTCTGCCTAAAGGCTTATGCAGTAGTTTGGGATTAGGGCTTCATAGTGGGATCCTCATACTTTTGGTTGTAACTAGTTATGGCTAGCAGGGGTTGGTGTATTTTCAAAATTCTTCATTTTTATGTATATGAGCAATGATCAGAGTTTTTCTTTTTGGTTCTTTTCTCCGGGAGCTCTTTGAACCATTTTATTATAATACTAATATATCAAGTGGCTTTGCCACCTTTTTAAAAAAAATATTTATAGATTTTTAAATAAACTGAAATTAACATTATAGAAATTTTATTATTAAATATTTAAAATTAAGAGGTTATTTTTATTTTAATTATTAAATTTTAAGATTAGAATATTTATAATATATAAAACATAATTTATTAATTATCAATTATGAATTTTAAATTATTATAAAATATTAATAATATTTGATCAAATATTTTATAGTGCTAATTCTTTTTAATATTTACTTCACATTATATAATATTGTTGTTAGTAACTATATGTTTTAGGTAATTAGATCTTCTATGATTTTCAAAAGTACTTTATATTTTAAAATGTTGCCATTTAAAAAATTACAAACTACATGCATAATCAAAACCCAAAAGAGCCTCATCATAAAATATATATATATATATATATATATTTCAACACTATTATCTATATTTAATTATTTCTAGTTTCAAATTTTAATTTTGACTTATGTCTAAAATTTAATTTTATTATTTATGCTTTTCTATCAAAATGGAAATAATAACTAAAATTAATCCAAATTATTATAATTTTTTATTTTTAAATTGATTGAAATTTTTATTTATTCTAGTATAATTTCATTTTTAATTTACATAATATTATTAATATTTTAATTTTACCAACGGATTTCGGTGATGCTTTACCGATGGATTTTCGTGATGCATTACTGTCAGGTTGCTGATTTTTGGATTGCCAATGACCCAAGTATACCCTTTGTGAAGGAAATGTTGACAAAGTTCAGTTAGACACTTCTCTCATATTGCTCTCTTCTCACTACTTTCCATTATGCACGATGAATTATGATTAAGATGGTTATTGATTTATGTGGGTTTTGATGTCTATTTATTTTTCTAATCTACATGCTCATCTGTGTGACATTTCTTGGGTTGTATATCACTTATTTTGTATAAGGTGAGGTCATCATCTCCAAGCATTGTCTTAAATTATTTTGATCTGTGATTAGACCTGTACCTGTACATCATGACACATGTAATCCTGTGGCTTTTTTAGCATGATTTCATTGTGATTTTTGATGGCACTTTTAATTTTGATGCGTTGTGGTGTTGGCCATTATATTGTCATCCATTTATCTTATGTCATCTTGGGCTACTGGGCTCATGCATAATCTCTGTTTCTCCCAACTTCGCATTTCGTGATGTGATGGTTCAGGTCTTTTCCTATCTTATGTGAGCTGCGTTGGTTTGTGGTACACTTATGTGGTAAGCCCCGTTTGTTGCTCATGTGTTGGTCATTTATTTCTTGACAATACTTTGTGATCTTGATGGGATTTCATATCTTGTGCTTAATTGTGCGTTATCATGGGGTTTTATGGTTGTCCTTATATTCTGTGTTTTGCACTCTTTTTTTTTCCATTGGGGATTGTCTTCATTTCCTATTTTGGAGTTTTCTTTCTTCCTTCTTTCTTGGTTGTTTGGGGAGTTTTTTTGTCTTTGTCTTCTTATGGTGTCACTAAGGCTAGGCTATTACATTACCTTTCAATGTCTGATCAACCAAGTTCGGTGGTGGGTATTAGCACTAGGGTTCATGTTTGTTCTTCCTGCTCTAATCTCCACATGGATTATTACCCTTGTAATTATAGAATCTTCTTTGAGGTGGAAGATTGGGAAAAACCTTTTGTGGGGTGAGTTAAAGATAATATGTTGGCAACAATTTTCTTTTGTGATTGTCCCCACATTCGCCGGGGTATAAAGAGGATCATTGGCCATGACATCCTTTTCCCATTTAGTAAACACATCATCTACCCATCTCAAATTTTGTTAATTTTTTTGTCAAATGTTTGTGATCTTTTGCAATGTCCATTCCATTTGGGTCTAATTGCTTCATGGCATGTGAAGCTAGAGATTCTTGGGGTGAATAAAATTGCTACGGCTCTAGAGAAATATGATTTTTGGGGTGGTGTCGGTCTTATTGGTTGTCTTTTTCATCACCACTTGGCCCTTAATCGCCATGGTGTGTATATAGTCTTTGAAAGTATCAAAAAGGGTCTCAAGCAGTAGTCTTTAAGGCCTGTTAAAATGGACCTCCAATATTTTAATGGTTCTCTCACAAAAGAATGTGTAACTGGTGTGCATCAAGTTGTTTTTTCCATCCTCGACCTCCTCGAGCTTGACCCATCTGCTTTTGTTAAGGAATCCTCTACTTCTGTTAGACCTACTTCTGCACCGTCACATATTCTTGAGGTGTCTATTCATCCCATCCCAGACCTTAATATGAATCTTAGCTTGGGTGCTGATACTCCTCTTGTTGCGGGTGGTGACACTGTTCTATTTTTTATGGAAGGTTAATGGTTTGTGCAAGGATATTTTTTGTTCTATTTTGAAAGAATGCTTCCGTGCGGGTTTCTTTGGATTCAGCTCTCTGTAAAAATTTTATTTTTGTATTGTGTAAAGGGTACCATGTTGTATAGTTATTTTCTTCTGTGGGTTTGTCTCCATGGTCCAGTCTATCGACAGGCAGTGGTTTTTTGGTTCTTCCAATCTATGGGCTATCACTTTTTGATATCAAATTTTGTAACACGCCTTAGGGATTTTTGTTTTCCTATGGGATTATGTAATTGATATAGATGTATTTTCCTAAAGGCTTATGTACTTCCTAAGGGCTTATGTAGTAGTTTAGGATTAGGGCTTCGTAGTGGGATCCTCATACTTTTGTTTGTAACTAGCTATGGCTAGTAGTGGTTGGTATATTTTCAAAATTCTTCATTTTTATGTATATGAGCAATGATCAAATTTTTTATTTCTGGTTCTTTTCTCCGGGAGCTCTTTGAACCAATTTATTATAATATTAATATATCAAGTGGCTCTGCCACCTTTTTTTTAAAAAATAATAATTAATTTTTTTTTTTATATAATTTTATATGTTAATGAATTTCGCAAGTGTATTATTTATTATTAGATATTAAATAAATTTATTAAAGAATAAAAATCTAATGGTTAGGGTTTACATGATGGTAAGTATCATGTTTAAAGATAGGGCTTTAATTATGGTTAGAGTTCACAGTTAGAGTTACAATTATGTTTTATGATTACATTAGGATTGTGATTAACTAGGTTTAAGATTTATATCATGTTTGTAATTATGTTAGGGTTAGGGTTTTTATTAACATCAATATTTAGGTTTAGGGGTAGGAGAAAATTTTAGGTTTAGGTCATGGTTAGGGTGAGGAGAAAATTTTAGGTTTAGGTCATAGTTAGGGTATGATTATGTTTAGAGTTTTGGTTATGATCTGGTTTAGATTCTTAGAATTATAATTTAATGTTTGGCTTAAGGTTACAATTACAGCTGAGGTAAGTGTTCTAATGAATAGGGTTCAGGGTTACAATTATGGTTAGGGTAAATGGTTACATCATAGTTACTACTATGGTTAGGGTAAATGGTTACATCATCATTACTCCTATATTAGGGTTAGGATTTTGATTAGGGTTAAGGTCAAGGTAGATTTAGGAATATGGTTGAAGTTAGGGTCTTTATAAGAATTATGGCTAGGATAATGGTTGATGTTTATGTCAAGATCACATTATTGCTATGATTTAATGATCTTGCTAATGTTTAAGGTTAACCGGTTAAGGTTTATGTTAATGAATCATGGTTATCTTCCTAACTAAGAGGGTTTTTAAAATTATTTGTGTACCTATCTATGTTCTATTTCAAATTATCTTTCACAGACATTATTGAGCAACGAACCTAATTAGTTACACAAATATATATAAAAATAGACCAATTTTTTTCTTGATTCACCTTCACTATCTCTTCAGCGTACCCATTGCACCCTAATTAACGTGCTAGTTTTATATCTATTTAACATATATAGACATTATACATAGACATTTAAAACCTTTTTGATGACACGGTAGTTGACAAGGTTAGATGATGACTTGGAAGACTGGACACATAGCTATATGTCTTGATCGATGATTAAGACTCAACGAATATTAGTGGATGGCGCTATACCTTATATAGGAGATAAATGATCTTTAACCATCAAGGAATGGCATGATGTCGACATGTGTCCTGGGCCCACTAGTGCTCTGAGTAACAAAGGAAGATCTAAGGTTAAACCTCAGTGAAGATCAATGGTTGGTGTTATCCCTTAAACAAGAGATAAATTATCTTTACCCATCAAGGCATCACGTGATATCGACATTTATCTCAGGCCTGCCAGTGCTCTGAGTAACAAAGGAATATCTAAGGTTAAACCTCAGTGAAGATCAATGGCTGGCGCTATCCCTCAAATAGGAGATAAATGATCTTTACCCATTAAGGCATCACACGATGTCGATATGTGTCCCAGGTCTGCCAGTGCTTTGAGTAACAAAGTAATATCTAAGGTTAAACCTCAGTGAAGATCAACGGTTGGCGCTATCCCTTAAAAAGGAAATGCATACCCCTTTACCCATTAAGGTAACATGCCTAGTTAATATGTGTCTACCAAGATCTCACCTGGGTGGGGTCAAATATATTTAAAGCATCATGCAAATCAAACTTCATCTAACAGTTGGCATAATCCTTCAATTTGAAGATGCACATTGTTTATCCATTGAGGTGTCATGCCTGAATGATGCGTGTCCCAGACCCATCAAGTCTGATTAATGTGATTGGTTGTTAAAGTGAGGACAATATTGACAATGGGCATGATCCCTCAATTGGAAGATGCATATCCTTTACCCATTGAGGGATTGCATGATGACAACACGTGTACTCGACAATGAAAAAGACAAAATGCTTGGGTGGTAGCGTTGACGTGGCTTTATTTGCATCATTTTAATATTTTAATTACATTTTTATATTTGTTAAGGTTTTGTTTACTATTTGATACATCGTTATTGTTTTCCATGTAGGGTTTTGAGGACGGCGAGTACCATGGATCTGTCTGATGATAAAACAATGCAATCTTCATGAAATGAAGAAGATGATCACATATAGACATTCTTTGAGGAATCTTTACAAGGATGGAGGATGTTAGAGGGTGGTCGACAATGTCAGTGAGTTTGTTCTTGATGATAAAGTTGTTTGAGATATCAGCTATAACAACCATTATCATGCAGAGTTTATATGGTCACTTATGGATGGACATATGATCAGAGCACCATGATGATTATATACATAATTATAATTATCTCAGAATCATATGGGATAATATTTCTGACAAAATAATATTTTTTTTAAGGTTTTGTCTACTATATAGTTAACTGATACTTCAATTCTCAGATTGACGTTTTCATGCAGGGTTTTGAAGGTGGTGAGTACCATGGTTTTGTTGATGATGAGACATTACAATCTTTAGGTACTAAGGAAGATGAAGACATGTAGATGTTCTTAATAGCATGATGCTTGAGGATGGTCAACAAAACTGTTCGAGATACAAGTCATAATATCCACTATCAAAATAGAGTACCTGGATGGACATGTGGTCGAAGCACCATGATGATTGTATACAAAATCATTATTATCTTAGACATATTACAAATAATTTTCTAAAGAAATTATTATTATTATGAATCCTTATGGTCGACAACCATTTTTAGACAAGGATGTAAATCATTCCTTAATTGTAACTATAATGTTTAGTTGTTGATCTTAGGGTTAGGTTTTAGTTATGAAGAGACAGATTGGTCTAAAGCTTGTACGCATCCCTTGGAATTTATATAAATAGGGATTACAAGACCATGTGAGGAGAGAATTATTATTAATATTGTTCAAATTTACAATTTAGTAATAATTCAAGAAACATGTCTTACTAGTACTACTGATAATACAATATGAAATATATCTTCGTTCTAAATGAGTATGACAATTTCTAGGAAATTAGGAATTCGTTATACTTAAAATTTCAAGAATCAATACAGTAACAAGTTACAAAAATCATGAACAATAGTTTTAGAAATTGTAAATTTAATATGAGTCAACATTCAAGAAGTACAGTATATGAACTATCTATATAAAATTTATGAAGTATACAATAAATACCTATTAATTGAATGCTAAATGATCACTTCACTAACTCAGTGAGCAGTCTGACGCTTTTATATCCCACATGGAATCCAACTCCTAAAATTGACTAGTAGTAACATGGTCCTCCTTATTTTGAGTCGAGTATTCAAAATCAAAAAATTCTTCATCTTTATTTTGATTCTAGGACCGAGATCCATCGTTTGTCTCAAAACTAGTAGTAGCACCACTAGGTTTGAAGTGTTGCAAAGCACTCATCTTCATGCATGGAATTCCAAATTGACAATGCCCTATCATAAGGAAAATATTTAACATTGTACTGAGTTAAAAAAACCTCAAGAAAGTTTCTAAATTTTTGTCTAGTTTGTTTCTGATCTTTGATTTCAAAAACCCCAATGCACTGAAAAATATTTCATCTTTCGCCGACCCTAGTATCATTGTTTGACATAAATCAAAAAGTTTGAAATATTCTGATATTGAATCACGTAATACTTCACTCTATTCTATCCTTTTCCAAAGCCTAGTTATTGCACCAAGTTCAAATGGATTCTCCAATTTTTTCAACTACTATTTYATACATGATGCAAATTGTCTACATTRTTTTTTAAGAATGGTTGAATCTAAAAKTCCTTCAACTAGTTGTTCATTGCAATCTGCATGTTTTGAAAACTCTCTCATCAATTCATCAATTTGTTTATGAAATATTTGTGCCTCAGTTGGTGTATCTCCAAAGTTTTTCCAAAAATGAGGAAACACACAACCCATGGCTTCAAGAATTTATTCTCAATGGAATCTTTCATGAATCTCAATTAAAATTTGGTAGGAAATTGACATCAAATTAAGACTAACAGATTTAACAATCTTGTCAAAATCCTCCTTTTTAACTGGAAGTAGTCTACCTTGCTTTCCCGTCTTAGATTGGTGCTTTGGTATTTCATATCCTTTCACAAACACAAATAAATCATTTTTTTGCATTGAATTGTAAAAAGGTCTCAACATGATTCAAATCTGTAATTATCTGCCACATGAAAAAATTTGGGCTTTGAAGTGTTTTGATATCTGAATATAGAGCATCTAGGGAAATGCATGTCATTCTATGTAAACTACTATACTCATGGATATACATAGTTCTTTCTTGGGCTTTCTTAACAAGTTTGTTCATTAAATCCATCATGGGGAGAAGACTGGCTAAAGTCAATAGAGTCTCTATATCACTTAACTTATGTAATAGATCAAGAGCTTTGTCTAGTTTGAGGTGTTTCTCATATAATAGTCAGATCAAGGATTGATATTCTTTTAGAACTCATTCTACTGGTCCATGCAAAGATATCCATCTGGTCTCAACATCCTTGAGAAGCTTATTTCCTGGTGTTACTCCCTCTAAAAAAATCTTAAATTTTGCAAAATGTTTAGGGCTTCTGGAGAAGTAAGAGTATAGCTCGCGGACTAGATCTTCAACTTTTGACACTGTAGGAAAATCACTTATAATTTTATATGCAAAGTTCATTAGGTGGGCCATGCAATTTATGCCAAGCATGTAAGGTGCAATACTAGTTTTTAATCTTGCACAAAGACCATTCATTTTTCTTTGCATTACTGTAGCTCCATCAGCTCCAAAACACACTAACTTCATACCAATTGTCAAATCATCCATAACAGAAACTTCATTCAATTCTTTCTTGAATTCAAAATATAAGTTTTCTGCTATTGAATTGCCCCTCATTTTACAAACACAAAGTAGATGAGCTTGGCAGACATGTTCTTTTACTGTATACACATGCATACAGACCCAAGAAGTGTTATCTACTATAGTAACTTCATCTATGGATAATGAAATGAATCTGGACTATTTTACTTTCTCCTATAAATTTTGATTTTCCACCTCAGAAAGACAATTTTTCATTTCCCATCCAACGTTTGTTGACCAATGTGACATAGGATAATGAAGAAATTTCAAAAAAGATAATAAATTACCATATTTTGAGAAGTCTCTCATAGGTCGTCCTCTAGACAGAATATGAAAAACAACATCGGTCTTTGCAAGGTTTGCTTCATTGGCTACATTTTTAAACCCAGTCTTGATAGGATTTACACTACTAGCAATTTTTTCCATTCTCTTTTTATTCTCTTTATATTCTATGGCATACTTAACATGAAGACATTCTTCATTTGATTTCCATCTTACTACTGATATTTCTTGTCCGTCTATGGTGTATTTTTCATAAACCTTACCAATATGCTTTTCTATAGTGTCAATCTTTAGTTGCAACTTCTTCTCTCTTTTAGTTTTTGAGGTACAAATCTTACACCTGTATTTTGTTGGTTTTCCATCATTGTTTTGTATTGGTTAAATGAACTAGACAACCATAAAATTTCTTATTATTTCCCACTCCCGCCCCATTTTTACTTTCCTTTTTCTTTTCTTCTTACCAACATCAATATTATCTATATTGCTATCATTTTCATCCAACCGGTTCTGCGTATCCCTTATAACATCTTATGTTGTGCCACCATTGTTATCCTTATTTGATGCATTTTGATTTAAATTAGATGATAACTTGTGGTGGTGGTACTGGTGAGATACTGTGAATGGATTTTGCACTTGCAATTGCAGAAGTTGATGGAGTAGAAACGTTGCCAATTCCAAAGAAAGCCTTTATGGTAGTATCTCTAATTTTTGGGCATTTTGATGGCCTCCCAATCCCTTCACTGCCCTAAGGACTCTTACCCTTGTCTACCCTTCCAATCCCTTCACTTCCCTGAGGATTCTTACCCTTTTTTACCATTTCAATCCCTTCAATTCCCTGATGAGTCTTAACCTTGTCAACTTCTAGGCTTAGCCTTTCATTTTCATTCCCTTCACTTCCCCAAGGAGTATTAGTCTTTCCCATGTATGACATGGAAATCCCTTTAGTTCTATCACCACAATGAGAAGTTAGAGTCTTAACCCCTTCACCAACTTGAGGATACTTAGGATAGTCAACCTTATCTGACATCTTAACCTCTCACTAGCCACTAGGATTATAAGAAGTAAAATTAATAGAAATACTATAAAGTGTCAACAAATAATTGCTTACCTTGGTCCTTTATGCTTTCTCTAAAATGTTGAATCCTCTGTTTACTGTTGTAAGATTGTAATTTATAAATTTGGCCCTTCAAAATTTTGTAATGGGACATGAATAGACTGTACCAAATCTGAAATTATGTTTAACTTTTCAAACTTTAAATTAATTGAATTGAATTTATATCAATCCATGATTCCAATTTCCATTTTTGTGAATTCATGGGCTTTTCAAAATACATTAACATCTTGATTTAAGTGTGGTGAAAAATGTGTGAACATGTTCAATGCAATAACAATCCCCAAAAATATAATGATCATCCACCAACACAATGTATATTTTTTGGGGTGAAATGCAATGACTCATTCAATTCATAATTAATAACTGTTGGAAAAATAGGATTTGCACGTACATAGTTTTTTTAAAATATTAGGCGAATTAAGAGGCCATTACAAGAACCATGTTGGACTGATTATAGGCAAACATACCATTCAACCATGTCAAATAGAAAAATATTAATGGTGATTTGAAAGACTATTGAGCTGTTACCATGTTTAATTTGGGCGATTAGGGCTATCATAAAGAGGGCATGATTCACCAAAATGTAATTTTAATATTCCCAAAATTCACCAAAAGGCAAATATTCACCTCTGAAAAGCACTCTGGATATAATCTTTTGAGAAGTAGACAAAATGTTGAAAGCCTGCATAATTTTTCCCATACACCATTCCACCTAGGTTGCCAATATAGTACCAGTTTGAAAGAAAAATGGAGAAATTTGCATGTGTCAATTTATGGAATTTGAACCAGGCCAGTTTAAAGGATAATTACGCCTTGCCTACGATGGATCATATTCTACAGAAATTAGTTGGGTCTGAGATGATGTCTTTATTGGATGAATTCTCAGGCTATAACCAGATTAGTGTATCATCTAGAGATTAGCATAAAACAACCTTCACTACCCCATGGAGCATGTTTTCATACAACAGGATGTCATTTGGCTTAATAAATGTAGGGGCTAATTTGCAATGCACAATGAGCTCCTTATTTGTCCATTTGATTAACAAGATAATTGTAATCTATCTGGATGACATGGAAACATTCTCAAAAAGAAGAAAGAAGAATTTACAAGATTTAAGGGTTGTCCTTTAGAGATGCAGGGATCATGGAATATCGCTTAATTCCAAGAAGTATATGGTCTATGTGACTAAAGGAAATATATTGGGACACTTGGTATCTAAAGAAGGAGTTAAGATCAATCTAGACAGGGTTAAAAGCAATTTAGAAATTATGTCTTCCATCAAATAGGAGTGGGATACGATCCTTTTTCGACAAGATAAACTTCTTGAGGAGATTTGTGACCAAATTTTTAGAGGCTACGAGGCCTATGGTAGACCTATTAAGTGAAAATAACACCTTCAAATGGAATGAAGAAGCAATTAAGTCTTTTGATGAGGTGAATAAAGTAATAGCACAAGTGCCGACTTTAGCACATCCAAACTTCAGGAAGGATTTTGTCATATATTGTTATGCCAGTGAACATACAATGTCAGGAGTATTGTTGCAGAAGAATGAGAAGAATGAAGAGGTCCCAATTGACTTTATGAGCATAACCCTAAAAAAGCATGAACTAAAGTATTCCCTTACAAAAAAGTAGGCATATACACTATTCAAGGCCATAAAACAATTTAGGTACTATATTCTCCATTCCCATTCCATTGTTTATGTGTAGAATACTACGGTTAAAAGAATTTTGACCCAACAAGAGGTAGCAGTAAACAATAGAGCTACCTAGGTAGAAAAAGTGCAAGAATTTGACCTAGAGATTAAGCCCACTAAACTCATGCATGGACAAGGGTTATGCAAGTTAATAGCTCAAAGTAAAGAAGAGGAAGAAAAGGCATTGATATCCCTATTCATAGGATTGAAAGCACCTTGATTTTCAAATGTTGCTTACTACCTAACTAATGGAGAGTGTCCTAAACACCTATCTATTAAGGAGAAGATTAACTTAAGACTTAAAGCTGATAAATATGTAATTGTGGATGATATTCTCTACAAGAAGGGTCTAGATGGGGCTTTTCTTCATTGTTTGGATAAAGACCAATAGGAAAAATTGTTGAAGTCTTTTCATAGTGAAGCCTATGGAGGTCACTATTCTTTAACTGTGACAGATTTCAAAATTCCAAGGAATTGTTACTTTTGGTCGGGCATGTTTAAATATGCATACAGATGGGTACCTCAATGTAAGAAGTGCAAATTGTTTACTAGAAAACCAAAATTGGTCACGTTTCCCTTAAGGTCTGTCGTCATTGATGAGCCCTTTAAACATTGAGGATTGGCTTTCATTGGTCCTTTGGATCCTGTGTCAAGTGTTGGGCACACTCACATTCTAACTACAACCGACTAATTCACTAAGTGGGTAGAGGAAATACCAGTAAAAAGAACAATCTCTGAAGTGGTTTGTACTTTTCTAAAGAAAAACATTCTAGTTAGATTTGGAGTGCCGACTAAAATAGTAATTGATAATGCTCATAATTTTTCATCAAAAGAGATACAAATGTTCTACTGTGATAATGGGATTCACTTGTCACACTCATCATACTACTATCTACATGACAATGGGAAGGACCTCAAACTATATCAACTCTAAGGTGATATTTATTTCTCATGTATATAAGTTTTTGTTGTGTTGTAGTTTAGTCTCATTTTTGTTGTGTGTGTCGATCTTTTCTTCTCGTAGGTCAATTTGTGAAACTAGGATTTTGAGTTCTTTCCTTGTTGAATTTGATATTTATCCAAGAATTTTGTGACTTCTTTATTCTTGAAAGAGGTACTATTATCCAAAACTATCATCAAAGGAATACCAAATCATGTTATAATATTGTTAAGAATGAAATCACAAATGACATCTGTAGTAGTTGAATGGAGAGGGACAGCTTCCACCCACTTCATAAAGTAATATGTAGCTATCAGGATGTACATATGTCCTTGAGAAGAAGGCGGTGAGATTTTTCCAATAAGATCAGAACCCCAAATACTAAAATTCCATGGAGCCACTTGATTATGAAGCTCACGAGTAGGAGGATGAATCAAATTACCATGTTGTTGACATTAAGGACACTTCTTAACAAACACAAAAGAATATTATTCCATTTTTTGCCAATAATATCCCATTCTAAGAAGTTTATTGACTAAAGATTTTACACCAAAATGTCCCCCACAAGAACTAGAATGAGCTTCTGCCAAAGCTATCAGAATTTTGGTTCTACCAAGACATCTTAACAGCAAACCATCATAAGAGCATTTGTAAAGTGTATCTCCTAAAATGATATAATGTGCTACAAGTTTACTAATACAATTATGCATGTTCCTTGTTGTTGATTCAGGAAAATTACCATCTTTCAAAAAATGAAAGATGTGAGAATACCATTCATCCAAATGCAAATTGAAACAATCAAAGGTAACCTCATTGGGAATCACAAGGTTTTTAAGAGTATGTATAGTAAATTGAAAGTCTTCAGAATTATTCTCAAGACAAACCAAAGAAGTCATGCTTGCCATGGTGTCTGCATGTCAATTATCTTTCCTAGGTGAAGTTTGAATCGTATAAGAAGAGAATTGTGAAAGAACATCAAAAGACAAATCTCTATGTTGTGTCATTTTATCATTCTTAGTCTAATAACATCCTTTAATCTATTTCATAATCAATTGTGAATCTCCATAAATTTCCAAGTTTTTAATGTTGAGGGATGAAGTTGCTCGTAAGCTAGCTATAAGAGCATCATACTCTGCAATATTGTTAGTACAAGGAAAAGTTAATTTATATGACATAGGGATCAGTTTTTTTGTAGGATGGATCAAGATAATTCCAACATCAGAACCTATCTTACATCTAGATACGTCAAAATATAATTCCCAAACATCATCCTGTTTAATAGCTAGAATGTTTTCATCAGGGAATTCTATTGAAGTAAAGCATGTATCAGAATGAGGACAAGGAGATTCATCCAAATAATCTTTTAAATCTTGTCCTTTAATTGACTTTTGAGAAATGAAATTAAGACAAAATTATGTAAGTAACATCACCCACTTTGCAAGATGGCTAGAGAGATCAATATTTGAGAAAAGATTTTTCAAAGGATCAAATTTAACAATCACATAGACTTCAACATTTAATAGATAATGTCAGAGCTTCTAAACAACATAAACTATAGCTAAGAATTGTTTTTCCAAGTCTTTATATCTTGTTTTTTAATCAAGTAAAGTCTGACTAATGTAGTACACAGGTCTTTCCTTACCTTCACTATCATGCTGCGCTAACAATGCACTCACCACATTCAGAGTGGCTGAAGTATATAGAAAAAGGGTTTATCAAATTGAGAAGGTTGAAAAATAGGAGGATTGGCGAGATAATCCTTAAATTTATCAAAGGATTGTTTACATTCCTCATTCCAAGAGAAAGTGGTTTCCTTTCTAAGCAAGGAAGTAAAAGGAACAATTCTATCAGCTAAGTTGGAAACAAAGCGACAAATGGCTTTAATTTTTCCCTGTAAAATTCGTAGCTGATAAATGTTCTTAGGAGGAGGCATATTAACAATAACATCAATATTTTCAGTATCAACCTCTATGCCTCTCTTAGAGATTATAAACCCCAATAATTTACCGGAATTAACTCCAAAGGTGCATTTCTTAGGATTCAATCTCATATTGTAACTTCTAATCCTTTCAAATATTTGTCATAAATTACTAACATGATCTCCTCTTTGTATAGATTTCACCAAGATATCATCCTCATAATCCTCAAGAATTTATGAATGTAATCATGAAAAATTAAAGGCATGGCTCGCTAATAAGTTTCTCTCGCATTTCTTAATCCAAAAGGCATCATGACCCAACAAAATGTTCCCCAAGGTGTTATAAATGTGGTCTTAAGTTGATCTTCGGGAGGAATAAAGATTTGATTATAGCCTAAAAAGCCATCCATAAAAGATAATAGAGCATGACTCGTTGTTGAATCCACAATCATATCAATATTAGGTAACAGGAAATCATCTTTTAAGGATGCCTTATTTAAATCTTGAAAGTCAGTACACATTCTTATCTTATTTTCTCCTTTTGAAATAGCCACAATGTTTGAAATCCACTCTGAGTAATCAATAGAGCAAATGAATCCAGCACCTAATAATATTTCAATTTTAGTTTTAACTAATAAGGCAATTCCTAGATTCATCTTTCATATTTTTTGCTTCACATGTTTAACATTTGGTTTGATAACAATATTGTGAGTAAAAATCTTAGGATCTATACTCGACATATCCAAATATGTCCAAGCAAAAATATCCTTATACTTCAATAAAAGGGAAACCAACTAATCACGTTCATCTTGATTCAAACATTTCCCAAATTTTATCATTTTCTCAAAGTCATTTTCGTCCACTTGAACCTCAATAGTCTCAGTTATGACAAAAATTACTTTGTATCAGAGAATCCATTGGTAAAGAGAAATATGTCATTCATCATGTTCTCCAAAATAAGCTTATGTTTTTATACAATAGGGCTTCCTTATTTTGTGATGAAACATAGGTAGGTCCTCATAAGATCCTAGAAAATCCGCTAAGGCTTCATCTTTGGGGAAAACATCCAAGATAGGTTTTTGATCCATGTCAAGGAGGAGCAGGTTAACCAACTTCAAATGTCCACCATAGATATGATTAACATTGAGAGGAAAATCCAATGGTTGTTTGTAAGGATTGAACCCCAATCCATATGTATAATCATAGATTTCATTGTCCAAAGGTACTTGTATACCTTGTTCATATTTACCACATCCTTTCCCTTTAAATCCTAATTTCTTGAGCAGATGATAACCAGAACCATATCTATCACCCATATAAAATTGAGTTAAAGGAGCCACATATGTCATAATATCATAGCAATCAAGTTTTATTGTTTCAATTATTTCATCCATTGAGGTAGCAACAAAGTTACTTTTTAATTTCGTAGAAAGTGTGGAAGGAGTAAAAACTTGTTTTTCAAACCCACTTTGTTGTTTCATGAATTCCAAATCAGAAACTTTATATTCTCCAATAAAATAAGGATTAAAGTCCAACATTCCCCAATCATCCTCAGTCAAAGAAAAAGGTGGAGCTTTATTTTGTTTAATCTCATGTGGCCTATTAGGTTCTTTACTTGGTTGGAGAGGTTCAAAAACTTGATCATATTCTACATTTAAGGAAGGATTCAGTGTATCATTCACATGTAGCGTATACATCAAATTTTTATAAATGAACCTAACCTTGTGATGAAGAGTAGAAGGTACTACATGCATAGTATGTAACCAAGGTCTACCTAAAAGAAGGTTATAATTAGGAGGTCCAGGCATAACATGAATAGGTGTATTGAGAATAACCAGACCAACTTTAAGAGGTAGCATAATAATTCCCAAAGTTCTCTTTGCAATATTATCAAATCCATGAATAGGGACATTATCAAGTTGAATAGTTGTAAGATCAGCCTTAATTTCCTTAATCATATCCATGTTACAAACATTAAGCTCATATCCATTATCAATTAATGTTCTATGAATGATACTCTGATTAATAGAAATAGCAACCATAAGAGCATCATATTTATTCTGCACCTCAACAGAAGGTAAATCATCATCAGTAAACATAATAGGAGGTATATAAGGCATAGTATGCATGCATTCCAAAAATTAATTATTATTCTCTTGGTTAGGAGGTGAAGTAGGAAGGGTATATAAAGCCTTTTGCAATGCCTCCTGATATGTCAAAGACGTTTGAAGTAATTCCCATAAAGATATTTTTGTAGGAGTAGCATGTAATTGTTCAAACAAGTCATACTCGTTAAAGGAAGATGGTAACTTAGGTGCTTGAGGAAGCATAGGTTGAGAATGAGGTAAATAATCTAGAATAGTAGGCTGAGGATTATTCTGTGAGAGATAAGCATGTGAAACAGAATCTGTGTTGTCAAAGAAATCCATAGGATCTCTAGGTTTACCCTTAATTGTTATTTGAGGACATCCTTTTACCATCAATAAAGGTTTATGATATAACATTCTAGGTGCATCAATGTTGCAAATAGTGGAACATAAAGGTAACCATGCGCACACCCTATGGTAAAGGTCAATTAAAGAGGTTGTGGAGAATGATGAAATAGGAATAGGATCAATAGAAATCATATTCAAAAAATTTCCATCCTCACTACCATGTACCTCATTAGGGGATCTATCCTCTTTTTCAATAAAAGTCTCATCAAAGTATTCAAAACAAAAATCATACATATTGAACACAAAGTAGCACTACAAGCATGAAAAAAATGTAAATGTTTTTGTATTTTTAAAGAAATTTTGTGATTTTATTTTTGAAATATAAATTAAAAAGCATAAAATAAATCTAATTTTATAAGCATGTAAGATCTAACATAAAATTCAAATCTAACACTAAAAAGAAAGAGTTGTCTATCGCGGGTTCACCAAAATGTAATATGGTAAATATGGAGATCTTTGAATAGGGTTTGGGACAATTGGGATTTGCACATAAAAGAGACCCTATGCCACACTTAACCACTTAAATTTAATTTTAATGATAAGGAATGTAAATCTGGAAATGTTTTCAAAGAATAATGGAATAAAATACATACCTTGTAATATAGAAGATCTAAAAAAACCTGTTTTCAGATGTCTATATCAAGTTTCTAGAAATTCTACAACCAAATCTGGAACAAAAACACACAGACGGAGAAAACCTAGAAATATATTTCCTTTCTAAGTCAGGTCAACCTTGACCCCAATGCGGGGGCACAATTACACCCCTTTATGTCGACCTTGACCTACAGTGCTCCGACAGAAATTCTATTCGTGGATCCTAAAAGTTTGCCGAAAAGGATATCCAAATCTTCTCTGCAACTCCTGAAACAACGATTGTAGATATCTAAAAATGGTGTTTTGGGGTGGCTATATAGGGTTTTTCCTTAGTCAAACCCCTATTTTTGTGGTTTCCACCTCTACAAATAGTTAGATGTAATAGAATATGTGTGTGTGTGTTGTACAATGCCAAGATCTAATCCTCTAGATTGAAACCCTAGCATGAATTGAAATGAGAGAGAAATGCATAGATTTAAGATGTTAAAGAAAGCATACCAAGCCCCCAAGGCTAAAGTACTCCTACCAAAGTCACAATCCATAGTTTCTACCCCATGATTGTATCTTTTGAATGCTTGAATGTTGAAAATGGTAGATCAAAGAAGGAAGGATGGAAGAACTCTTTCTTGCTCCAATGAACATCCACAATAGCTTGTCCACAAAATGCTTTCATGTAATAAGGCATCATCATATCTTTTCCTCCTATATCATCCTCTTTCATTCTTGCATCATCATGATGTCATCATTATATCATGTCATAATCATGTCATAATATCATGATCTCATAATCTCCTCATAATGTATCAATGAAGACAAAAGAGAGTGTTTATATAGAGATTTCAAGGTAAGCCTCCTAGGGAAATGCAAGGCCCATGATTAGAATTTTACCTCAAATAATGGTCCAATCACAATGACCAATTAAGGAGGAAATGCATTTAATTAAATTTGAGTAAAAACCCTTCTGCATTCCGATCCGGGGGCTAATTTTAGATTTAGGACCCTGTTATGATCCAAATTTGAAAGTGGGAACCAAAACCTGACAAAGGTCAAGGTCAACCTCAACCCCGACCTAGGTCAAGATTTACCTTAACCCTAACCTAGGTCAGGGTCGACCTTGACCTTGACTTGAGGTTTCAGGCCAGTCAACATAGAATACCAGTGAGGTTCCCAAGTCGGGCAGGGACCTAGGAAGATGGGAAAATAGAACAGAATGTTGGAAATAGGCACAGGGGCCTAAAAGAGATGTGATGAAGGATAGGAGGACCAATACATAAGTCCTACCTAGAAAATAGAGCTAGGAAGAAGGAAATAAAGGAAAATCCTCAGGATCCTGACCCTAATTCCAAGTGTAGATGCATCCTAAATGTAAATCTATCATGTAAATATACTAAAAGAGGGTGCTAAACCTACCAAAATAGAAGTGCTTCCATTTTAAGATGATACAGTTACAATCTAGAAACTAGTCCTCACCAAATCAACTATAACATCCACAATATGCAACATAAAGCTGTGAGACCCACCTCAGACAGTCCCTGTTTCACTGCTTATTTTTTTTTACTTCCAGTGATTATGTACTTAGACATACTTTGGCTATCAGAGAGACTTTTCATACTTTTGAGGATCGGTGGAATCCTATGTTATATATTCAGCACCTGATTTTGTAATCAGGGTACTTTTGAGATGTTTATGTTCTGATTTAGTTACAACTTATGTTGATGTTTTATAAGGATCTAAATGTATAAATGTGATATGATGAAAATGGTTTAGGAAACCGATGCTAGGATATTTAAGTTATAAATGCAATGTGGTTTATATTCTTACCTATATTATTGACGTTATGTTCTGTTTCATATCATGTGTTTTGGATCTACTCATGTGTGCATTGAGTGTGCAGGAAGAGTTGACCATGGATCTAAATCGGGGACCCAGTTCTGGAACCTATGTATAATACCTGTGTTTACCAAGGTCCTGTCTATATAAAGAGACATGGATCTCATTTTTATGTGTTTATTTCGTAAACGTGGTTTGCATGGTTGTTATTAAATTAGTGAATGTTCATGTTATCAAGTCATGTCTAATGTTTTAATTTCATGTGCCAAATTTGGCAAAGTGTTGTAATTTATTATGGACATGGCTAGTAAAGGGAAACCAAGGTAAGTCAAGGGTTAACTAAGGTC
>MU228216.1:90298-104486 GCA_018584345.1 Thuja plicata
GGGAGGGTCGAAACCCCTCCCCCAACCCCTGCCCTTTTGTATGGGGGCCGCGCGGCTCGCGGGCCTCCCTCAGCGGGGGCTCCGCCGGCCGGCGGCGACCGCCCTTCCTCTCCCCTCCCCGCCTGTTGCGCTATGCCCGCGCGGCTGGTGGTGTTGCCGTCGAGCGGCCACCACCGCCCCCCCTTCCGCTCTCTGCAGATTTTCGTCCGCCCGCCGCCCTCGGACTTTCCGCCGATTTCTCCTCCTTTGCAAAATATTATTCAATTAATATTTCTTGGGATAGTTTCGAATTTGTTTGTTTAGAAATATATGTTTAAAATGATTCTTTTTATATAGAAGATTCGATTGGAATTCCTAAATTAGATTGTATGAGGGGTATGAATTTAATATAGATTAGATTTTCATTTTTTTTTGTTTAGATATGATTTAGTTATTTGATTTCCTAAATGAGATTGTTTGCTTTATAAATTAGTTGTATATATTTAATTATATGTTCTTTTTTTGTTAATTGTAAATTAGGTTTTAAAGTTTATAATTTATTTTGGTTTAAATGATATCAAATGTTTATTATTTTCTTTATATATGTAAAGGTTTAAAATAGATTTGTTTTTAATATGGGGATATTTAAAATGTTAGATTTGATTCTTTCTTATATTAGATTTTATATATTGTAAATTAGATTTACTCATAATTCGATTTTGTTATTAGAGAAGAATATATTTTTAGATCAGATTTGTTATGGATGTTTTGATATTTTTTTAATTAGATTTGTTTTAGGAATATTGTTTATTTAGAATTAGATTGCATATTATATTTACCTATTTGAAAAGTTGTTTTTAATATTATAGATGGTTATTATAGGGATGTGAAGATATTAGTTTTATTAATTAGATTAGAATTAGCAAAAGAATATTTTTTAAAGATTTGTTTTAATTTATTTAGACTAGTTTTAAAATAGTAATTTTAAAAGGATACTGCTTAGAATAAAGATTAATTTCATATTTATATTAAATGTTTAATTAATGTTAAAGTTTTTATTTTCTTTCGTCAGGGATGTTGATCATAGATTTATTAATATAAGTTTTAGACGATGATTACCTAGTTTAATTATTCAGTTAAACTGTACACCTAGTTACGTTCTATGACATTGGGGATCATTTTCAACCCCTTCAGCTTCGCGATATACGTCTGTTAGGGGCGTTACCGCTACCTTTGACAGTTCTCGAGCACCGTTGACTTTTAGTCAACCATGGTCAAACCTTGTCCATTGACCTCAAGGTTTGAACCAAATGTCCCTCGCAGCCTCTGAAACCTTAGTTTCAGTTTCATACCTCTTCGGAGACAGTTGACCTTTTAGTCAACATGGGTTGACTTTTTGGTCAACCATCTCATTTTGCGCACCTTTGACTTCCCCTGTGCGTAGTAGGCCTTAGTGGCACTCCTTCATGTTTATCAAGGGATGTTTGACTTTTGGTCAACCCTAGTTGACTTTTAGTCAAACTACCTCAATTTGCATGAATGACTTTTCCTTTGGGTTAAAGCGAACCCTAGTTGTGCCATTCCCTTATTTTTGAGTATAGTTGACTTTTGGTCATCTACCTCGGTTTGCATGCAGTTCTGGTTGGGAACTTTCATCATCCCTTAGGATAGCTGGGAAAGCTATTCCTCTCCTTGTAACCTATTCTGTTTATCGTTTACCCTTGCACCGTTTTGCATGCACTTGTTACCCTTGTGATGTTTTCTTATCCCGCTTTAACGCGTTATTTAAAATTTTTGTTCGTGTGTTTTTGCCCAACTTTTGGGCATGACAAAAGCCAAGAAACCTTAGGAATAAGGTCAAAATACATCCTTATTCATATATTCAACTTAGATCATTTTGAATCATCCGTACACATTTTCTAGTCAAGTAACCAGTGTATTTTCTCCACAAAAACATATGTTGACATCAGTGACAAAACATGAATATCAACAGCATGATCAATACAAAAAACTAATATCATCCAACAATCTCCCCCTTTGGAATTGATGGAAACATATGGGAAAATCCATCAACCTAAAAATAACTCTCTCTCAATACAATCTTCTCAATATCCTCAACACAAATCTCCCAAAAATAGTAGGGATTTTCACATAGAATCTTTCCCCCTTTGGAAACAATGGAAAAGGGTGCCATAACTCATCTGTAATTTTGTTTCTTCCTCTAGTATTTGTTCCCATTCATCAACATATTCTCCAAGCTCTTCTGTCAGGTCACCATTGTTGGTGCTCACATTTCCAGATAAGGTCTTTTTGTTCTTATGCACAGTTGCCTTGAATATTGACTCAACCTTAGGTAAAGTATCTCCCAATTCTGTGGCCTCAAAAGTAGTTAGCTTTCCAATCAACATCTCTCTAGTGAAATTCAGTATCAAAGGTATAATCTCCCCTATATCTTGTAATTTGGTTCTATAAGCAGGTGTCAAAGATCTGAGTATCTTTGCAATCACCTCTTCCTCACTGTAAGTACCTCCAGAGTTTCTAATGTCAATAACCACTTCAGTAATTCTTTGTCTGTATGCCCTAATTTTCTCATCTTCTCTCATCTTTAGTGATTCCATCTTTGTCTTCTACAACTGTAGCTTTTCATGTTTTGTAAATTTATCTCCTATATATAATGCTTGTAATCTTGTTTAGATCTCATGTGCAGAATCCAAGTCTTTTACTTTTGTGAATTCACCTTCAGAAAGTGTGGTGATAAAAGATTCCCTTGCAACCATATTAAATGAAAATAACTTCTTTTCATCTTCAGTAGCCTTCTCTAGGTCATCCTCAGTCACTATATTTTCATTCTTCTTTGTGATCATCTAGTAGTCAATTCCCAAATATAGAAAATGTGTTCTCATCTTGTTCTGCCAACTGTCAAAGTTTTCAGGATCAAATTTTGGACTATCCTTCCTAAAGTAAGTCATCTTTAGGATCACCTCAATCTGTTAAGATTTATCTCTAAGGACTAGTAGCTCTGATACCAATTGTTAGGAATAATAGTTCACAAGACAATTGAGAGGGGGGGGTGAATTAGTTGTGATATAGATTATTAAAATTTAAACTTTGTAAACCAAAATTGCAATGTAAATGATAACATAATAAATGCCAACATAATAACAAAATACTTGTTGAGGAAACCCTATTAAAGGTAAAACCCTGGTGGGAATTAGTACCCACAAATAATATACTGAGAGTATAGTATCCCTGTTAAAAGATTTATCCTTGTTAGGAGCTTATTATAACAATATAGTACATAGTCCCTATTAGGAGTCAAGAAAAGTAGTAGGCTCACTGCCCAAAGAAGGTTACACAGAGACCTGATCTATCAAGCATCATAGTTACAGTCCAAAAACTAGTCTTTAATAAATCAATTGTAACATCCACAATATGCAACATAAAGGCAAGAGACCTTAGGAATAAGGTTAACACACATCCTTCTTCATATATTCAACTTTGATCATTCTAAATCATTCGTACAATGTCCATACACTTCTGTTACTCAAGTAACCAGTCTTTTTTCTCCATAGAAACATATGTTGACATCAGTAAAAAAACATGAATATCAACAACATGATCAGAACCAAAAATTGATATCATCTAACAAAATTTTTAGACTGGGATGAATTCATTTTTAACAGACTTCATGAGGATTTGATTAGGGATGCTACCATGGATACTTTTCACATGAATTCAAACTTGTTCTATATTCTTGACTATTGCAGAGACTGGGAAGGTCTCCCACATGAGCCTTGGAATGAAGAAATTAAAAAATATGAGTACTATGTACATTTTCAATACAACAGGAGCACAAAGGAATTTAGAAGGATTAATGGTGTGTTTCCTACCCATATGGTTATTGAGTTTTAAGGTAAAGAAAATCAAAGGCTTTCAAATGAGGTGATTGAATTGGTTGTTGTGTATGGTAGTAATTTTATTCAATATCCCAAATTTACATATCTCAAGGTTAGAGGATTTGAGGGGGAACTCTTGAAGTGTCCAAGGTATTTCTTAGACAAATTTGTTTTAATGGAGATCTGCAGACAGTTAGCTTATGTTGATAAAATTATTAGAGGAAAGAACGGTTTGGGAGTAGTCTTCACAATAGACCCAGGTTACTATCAATTTTGGTCAGTACAAGATACCTTGGCCCTAGAAAATGTGTTTAAAGAATTAAATCTAAACTCATATCATGCTAGGCCCAACTTTGACAACAAGGGGTTTGCCCAGGGTAATCTAAGTGTAACCCCTATGTTTGTGCATGAACCAAAGTTAGAATATTTTTGGGTGGACTATTCTAATGAGTTTGAAGTGTGGAGAAGGACTTGGTCTAGAATAAAATTGGGGCAGATTGTCACTTTAAAGCTCAAATTGGATATTGATGGAGTTGAAGAAAAAGAAGGTGATGAAGTATTACAGCCCCAGTACATCAAAAATGTTCAAGGTCTTCCTATTCTAGTTTTAAATTGGAATAAAAGAGAGGAAGATAATTTATAGGTGAGAACTCAAAATGTAATCAAGCACACATAAAAATGTCTTGAGGGAAAAATAATGACCAAGTCTACTTCCAGGAAGCCAATACCTACAAATAAGTTTGCACGGTTGATTTCTCCAAAAAAAATTATGTTTCCACTAACCCAATCATTGAATCCTTTGTTGCAGATGTAGTAGAAGTTGAAATTGAACCTAAACCTCCTCCAAGTAAAGTTCAAGTTCAAGTTCAATCCTCACTACCCGCTCGGGTCACTCATTCACGGAGTAAGAGAAGCAATAAACAACAATCGGGTTTGAACATTCTAATAGATCTAGAGTCATAAGAGGAGGAAAAAGAAATAGAGGAGGATAAGGATATCAAAGAAACCCACATAGAAAAGATGGATGTCAAGAAAAGTGTAGAGGTGGGAAATGGTCAAGATGACTCATTAGCTTTGATATACAATAGGGAAGTTAAGAGACCCCCAGCCAAGCCTTGTGGAGCACCTATATGGCTGGAAATTTTTGTGAACAAGAAAAGGAGCATCATCCCTATTTCACTCCTAGTTGAGGACATGGTGAAAAAATTTCTTGGGATGCCTTTGAAGACTAAGAAGTCATAGATGGAATCTAGACTAAGTTTTAATAAAAATACAGGTCACTGGATGGCTGAAATAGCCAAACTAGCCAAGGAAAAAGATGAGAGTGAAATATATCTCCAAGATTATGAAATACAAAAGAATGGCCTTGGAAAAGGTACAAGGGAGGAAGATATGAATATCTTTGAGTCATCAAATAAAAATATCTCATCTAAGAATCTAGAAAGACGTGAAAGATAAGAAAGAAATGAAAGAGGCTCTAAAACAAATGCCTGAGTACATTCATGTGATTCAGAATCCAGGTCCCTTTCCTATTTCTAAAATCCATGACATACAAGATGTCAAATCCCCAATTAATCAAAATTTCTTAAATCAGATACAAAGAGACCGTATGATTGCAAAAACCTTTGGTGAATGGTTAGATTATGTGGCCCTTGAGGTAGTAAAACACATTAGCAATCTAAATAACACCCATAAGAGATATTCATGAGTTACTAAAAGGATGGTGACAAAGATCAACTCTTGGGAAGAAGAAAAATAAAAATGGGCAGAAAAAGTAACCTGGATGGAAGAAATTTAGAGTTACGGACTCAAACAATTCCTAGTCGAAAAGCCTATTGTTGGTCTAGATGAAAAAGTGTTGTATGTCTCCCAAATCAGTATTGAATGGAGAAATATTGTGATTGAGAAAATAATCGATGAAGAAAAGGAGGTAGAAAACAATAAAGATATTACACATGGGGATATAAGATGCATAGATGTCCAGCTGATGGAAAATGATGAAGGTCCAGCAAGGAGAAGTGAGGAGGTGATGGATACTCTACAGGAAAAGATAAAGGAGGCTAAAGAATTGAAATTACTAACTGCACGTCATTTCTTGAGGGTAGCTCGCATTGAATCAATGATGATCATCGGACAAGATCACATAAACCTACATGAAATAAAATGGTATAGATCTAGAAGAATAGTTAAGTATAGAAATAGCAGATAGCATGTGTGGGCCTACCACATCAAAAAATTATCCCCACTTTTGCACCATCTTATGAGAGTTGAAAGCCACATATCCTATCTCTATAGTGCCAGAGAAACTCCTTGGATCTGCCACTCTGACAACTAGTTGACCATGTGAAGAATGTGCCAAGGATGTTAGGACTTTTTCCTTTTATTTTATCTTATTTCAAGTTAGTTTTTATAACTGCTCAAACAATGACTCCTAGTGGAGTGTTTTTTTTAATGGTTTCTAGAAGTAAGTTTTATTAATGTTTTGATGATATATGTTGGTATTAATGATAAAGATTAATAGACCTATTGGTTTATGAAGTTTTGTTTTATCTCCCTTTGATCTGTTGGTTGGAGGCAAATTGATTTCTATTTTAGTTGGGATGGAAATGGTTTGCGAATAGAATTTCATCCAATCTTTACTGTTATTTTCTCAGTATATTTAAGTTTGCAATTTAAAGTAATGAATGTCGATCATTTTTTTGATAACATATGTTAGTTTTAAGTTTAGTTTCATATGGTATATTTAAAACAAATCCTGCTACATTCAAATTCATAGTGATGACTGGATGTATGTTTCCTTTGTAGATCCTTTCTTGTTAAAAGTATCATGAATGTTTACTTTATTTCATTTTAGTTGAGATAAAGGCATTATATTTTTAGAGGGAGTTGTACCTATGAATATAGATAATTTACCATGATTGGTTAATTCAAATGTGGTTAGTAATTTGTTCTTTCCCAATTGGGTCTAGAGTCTTTATAAATCATATATTTTTCACAAGGAAAAATTTGTTAGCTAAGATTGTCGAACTATCTGCAAGATGCAATATTTAGGACTGGATCTTAAGCTTGTAATATCAAGGTGCAACATGATATCCTTAGTCATAATATTTATGGCCACTACTAAATCAACTAAAGTATTCATAAGCTTGACCCCATTAATAAAAATTGTAACTAAAGGACTCCCTTGGTCAGAATATTTAGGAATGGAGGCATTCACAAGCATTAAATCAGATAATTAACCTAGAACATGGACGGTCTTAGTATCTTTCTTCTTTCTCCAAGTTTCTTCAAACAAGCTTCCCTTATTTATTTAGTGTAGATAGGTACTTCTCTTAGAGCCTTCAATAGGGGTATCTTAACACAAATATGTTTTAGTTGATCAATAAGTTCAAAATTAGATTCATCCTACAGTTCAGGTATTTCATGATCAAATCTTTGAGGAAATGGGGGAGTCTTTGGTTTAACTTGACTGTGAACAGTTGGTGCAACTAAATCTTCTTTAACTATCTCTTCTACATGTACCTATGTAATAATAGGGGCAGATGGTGTAGGGATAGTAGTTCCTGACTTGGGATGTATGTTATTTATGGAATATGCATGATGTGTATTTAGGTTTGATGAATAGAATAGTTGTTGCTGATGTTGATTATTGGGATTAGGAGTTGGATGAGTTGGTAGTTGTGTGGGTTTCAGTAGAGTTTTATTGGCTAAAGGAGGTGGATTTGGTGGCATTTATGCTTGTTGTGGAGGTGACTATAGGAGACCAAATTGTTGATTAGATCATTATTTTCCCCCTCTCCACTGAGGTGATTTATTCCAATTACCTTTTGGTGGTTTCCACTAATTTTTGGGTTGCTAAAAATTATCTTGGGGTTACTACCAATTAGCTTAGGGTTGCTACAATTGTTGTGCAGGATTTTGGTAGTTTGTCCATTGAGATTGTAGATTATTCCAAGGTTGGGGTTGGTAATTTCCCATATTATAATTAAACTAGGGTTTTTGCCACTGATTTCCAAAAGAATGTGAAAATGGACAAGTAAAAGTCAAGGGATCTTGTGTCATACCTTGTTTTGGAGCCCATGGTCTCCTTTGAGAAATATAAAAGACCTAGTCATCATCACCTTGAATGAGGTTAAACTTAGTAGGTATCTTCTTAGCCTCCACGTTAGCCACTATTTTTCATCTACATTCCCTCTTCTTCTTTCTACAGTGGGAACAAAATTCAGCCAACATAGCTTCAGCCTCATCATGTTTCTTTTTTGGTTGCATGGTGTCCAACTTTGTTTCCATGTTGTTAATAATGGCATGCTTAAAATCAGACAGTGGGTGAGTTATCTCTATCCTAGAAACTCTAGAACCACTTGATTTCCCTATGGTAGGCATATAACCTTTTCTCTTCTTGACAACACCTCTAAAATAGTTTAGGTGGATCTTATTTATATCATTCCAAGGTGACTAAGTTATGTCTCCTCTTGTCATCAGGTCCAAAGCTTCGATGCATTCCTCATTCACTCCTCTAAGAAAGATAATCTTTTGTGAATCCTTATTGAGTGCATGTTTGGTGTTCTTATGTAGGCTGAAGAGAAACTAAGATATATAGTCCTCCAAGCTCTCATCCTCCTTCTATGGGATTTTGAAGATGTCATCTCCTGTCATGTCATACCCTCTATAGTATTCTTTATACTTTGACAAGAATAACACCTTCATATCATCACAATAATGAACAACATCACTTATTAGGCCCATGAACCATATCAATGTTGACTCCTTAAGATTTGCAAGAAATAATTTAATTCTATGAGCATCAGTAGTGTAGTCATAACTTCTATAGAGGATACCAAACTCAAAGAAAAAGGTATCAAGTGTTAGATACACTAAGAGGGGGGGGGGGGGGGGGGAAACAGTGTTTAATATANGGGGGGGGGGGGGGTGAATCAGTGTTTAATATAATTAAAAAATTTGAAACTTAAACCAAAATAGATAATTGATTAAGCATATTACATTAACACATAACATAAAATATGTTTACAAGGAAACCTTGATCAGAGGAAAACCCCGGTGGGAATTAGTACCCACAAATAATTATACTAATCTTATGAACCTCTTAGAGTTCCTTTGCCCTATTAGGAGTAGTCTTTACAATGAAAATACAATGAACATGTTAGGAGTCTTTACAAAACCCTACTAAGGGTGGATGGCTCACTACCCAAGCTCACTGCTCAATAAAGAAGAAGGATACAACCTCCTGATGAAAGATACACACTATATTTGTAAATTGAACTGCTTGTTATAACACTGCTTGTCTAATCAATTCCTTTTGTGTGATAAAACTCTAATCACTGATAGATTTTTATCACATAATTATTATTCTTCTTTCTCTTCTATCTTACTTTTTATCATTCTCTTTTCAATGATCCAATGTCTAATACAAAATACATGTTAAGTATATATACATACTCAATAGACGCAACCAAAAACTAGGACTTAGTCGGCCCAAAAACAACAATATTCAAAACACTTTTAAATGAATTGGCTTAAGCATTTTTACATGAGTGCTAATAAAATAATTAAAAGCATATTACAATAGGTGCATAGCCAATGAAAAACAAATTAACATGCGCTAATAAAAAACTGGAGTCGGCTCCATGCTCTGTTCTGTCGAGCTGCCAAGGCACTTGGACTTGCCGTAACTTCACCATACTGATATATTTGAACCTGTGTGTGTAGACTTAGAAAAATAATGTATCCATAAGATTATATCCAAATATGTAGACCATGAATTGATCATACACACGTGTGATGGTGCTCTGATCAGTGGATATATTTCTAGTTGCACTGTCTTCTATACTTAGTCAATTTTTGGTCTTCAAGGTTTATGAACTAACTGAAAAAACTCCCATATGACTTTGTTTTTCATAATGAAAAAAAAAAATTATTCATATAATCTCTGTAGTGTCAAATTTCCAACAATCTCCCCCTTTGTCATTAACGGCAACAAAGGAATGTGGCTAAGTTACTAAACTTTGACTTAAGATAAAACTACTATATATTTTCAAACTATACATCATAGTTTCATCTATATAAACCAATATCCTTTATATACACCAATATCCTTTATATAATATACTCCCCCTTTGACATTAATGACAAAGGTTTCAAAATTTGAAAGTCTCTATGTACTTACTCAGAGTACACATTTGGATATGCAATCTGCAGATTCTTGATTTCTTGTTGCTAAAATGCCTTGAGTACATCAATAGTTTGAAGATGGGCACATAATGCATATGTGAGATTCTCCATCTCTATCAAATCCATGTAGGGGCCTTGATCAAATGTGACAATAGTTGCATCAATTTTTTTGATGATCTCATTTAGTACAACTAAGGAGGGCACAAGTGCATTTCTCGGTTGTGTTTGTCTGGTCCTTATCTTGCTGATCTCTATCTTGGCTTTCTCAATTTTATCTATCTTCCCTTGATAGATTTTGCTATAGATATTGATTTCTTGAGAGGAGGTTTCAAATAATTTCCTTATATTTTCAATCAAGATGTTTTCTTCCTTAATCTTCTTAATCTGTTCAAAAGTGAATTTTCCTCTGTCCATACAGTTGGCTATCACACTTCTTCCTTTTGCTGCTAACTCTTTCAGGATTTCTTGACCAATATTCAATGAGTTAAGATCTAATGAGAAATTATTTATTAGTTCATCCAACCTTTCCTTTTTTTATTTGTCTTCTACAATTTTAGTAGCTGAGTCTACTAGATTTGAGAAGTTTTCTTTGAAGCTTGTCAAGATGCTATCGACATCATCAACTGATTGAATATTTGCCAATTTTTTATCTATTGCCACTAGGTTGTTCAAAAATTTTACTGACTCAAGAAACAAAGGATTTCTCATAACTTGTTTCTCTTTTGCTTTCTCCATGGCTAATACACTTATTTTGATCAAATCTTCTTATCCACATGCATCTATGTTTGCTGAGTCAGGGGTCAAACTTAACAACAATGATATTGATGGTTTGATAGATGGAGTGAATATAGCATTTTGACTTACATCCATACATTCACTTTTCACTACTATCTCCATAGAGGGTGGTTCATTAGATTGATTATCTTACTTATTATTCAAATCTATTGAGTCTTTAGTAAGAATGTCATCTTGCTACAAGGAGGTATTATCAGTGCATACCTTCTCAGCTTCTTGAGTGCTGAAAAATTCCTTTTCAAATTTGTTCAAGTTATTATCTGAAGTTGTCATTGTTATCTCAACATCATTAATCTTAATGGTTTCATCTATATCCTTGACTGTATCTGAGGGTGATGGAACTTTGGGTGTAGAATCCCGTGGGCCTATCATAGGCACATTAAGAATCTCTGATTCTTTTTCTTGTTTGGAAGGAGCTGGAGTCACTTTAGTTGTGATGACATGTAACTGACTAAATGATTGACTATATTAAGTTGAAGATGATGCAAGACATTAAATCAGTTAATGGTTTGGATTGTCATTGATGTCAACTTGATATCATCTATATGGTCATGCCAAAGACTTCAGAGAACCAATGGAATAAAGGTTATGCTTTCAGCAATACATAAAAGTCAAGTATTCACTATGTGACAAACTACATCGGTGGAGTGCACACCATCGGTAAAGACAGAGATAAAAGTCACAGTGATGCCTGACAAGCAGAAGATAGTGTTGCCTGACGAAGTAGAATCACATGATGCCCAACAAGCTAAAAATAGTGTTTCCCGATGAGCAAGATCCAATGTTTCCTGACGGATGGAGATCCCAAAGCTAACTGAAGTGACACCGACAGAACTGGCAGTTGTCACCAGCGATGAACTGTAGAGTTGACTAACTTAATAGAGAGATCAGAAAATGGAAAAATATCTAGTTGGAAGAGCTAAAAGATAGACTTAACTGGTTGTTTTATTTGTTTTATTCGACCACAGTTAAGTAAGTGATTTGTATAGTTGGCCAAAAGATAACTACAAGATAAATCAGGAGTTAAAGCCATAAATCAATTTGGCTGGATTGTTTTTTACGCCAAGAATCAAGAACCTAGAATTAAGGAAAAACATGTCTATTTAAAAGACAAGCATAATTCATTCCAAGTGTGGTCCAGAAGCAATCAGATACATAGGGGAGTGAAGTGATAGAAGATGCTAAAGAGAAACTGATGAAGGATTAACTTCATGCAGTCCTGATCAATCAAGCTGAGGGAGAGCTAAAGAATTCTGCAGACACTGATGGACAGAAAAGAACAGCATCACAGAGTAGAATGAGTTGAGTACAAAGGAATTGTTTTGATACATTGATCAGAAAGATATTGTAAGTAAATAGATCTTAAAATCTGCAATTAAGTTGCATTAGAAATAGGTCATTTTGTTTCAGTTTAACCATTGAAGCATTAAGTCTCTTAACAAACCAGAAGGTTGACTCATGATAGTAGCACCGGTCTTACCTAAAGCCTATTAACAGTCTAAGAAGGAGGCTAGTTCAAGGATGGTAGTAAGATTTGCATAAAGCCTATTGACAGTCATGAGACTGATTCAAGGATGGTAGTGTAGATGCCAGATACTTAGTGGCAACCTATGTATTGAAAATCCTCTAACAAGGTCACACCTAACAGTGTATTTGTAACCATTAATAGGGTTGGCTCCTAACAGGGCTCACTTTAGAAGAGTGAAAATTTGGGGTACCGGTCCCAGTGGTTTTTCCCTTAACAGGTTTTCCACGTTAAAATCCTTGTGTTATGTGTATGTTTTATTACTTTAGTGTTTTAAATTCTGCATATGCATTTATGGATTGATTGGTATACTCTACACATTTACTGAGTATCAGTAAATATAGTTTACTGCTTATCGGTTATCAAGGAGAATAAGGATAGACAAGGTAAACTGACAGATAGTTATTTGTTTCAAATATTTTAAAGGCATGCATCTTGTTGGGACTTAATAATTGGAGAAGTATTGATTAGTGGATTAAATTGGATAAAATTTTGAGGCCACTAATTCAACCCACCCCCCCTCTTAGTTATTACTAACAATTGGTATCAGAGCTTGTGTCCTTAGAAGGAAGGTTTCAAGACCTAAGTTAAAGATCACAAGATGAACAGACGAGATGTGCCCAATTTGAACAAGAAAAACTTTGCTTCATGACAAAGTAGGATAAAGCTTCACTTATCAGGTATTGGAAATGATATTACTCAATACTTAGAAACTGTATATGTGTTTCCTACAGGACCATTGATAGTGGATCAATTGAGAGTAAAGAATGAACATAACTGCATGGTTATAGAGCTTTCAGCCTCACTCTCTGATTTTGAATTTGAGGATATCAAAGATTGCAAAAATGCAAAGACAATGTGGGACAAGTTGAAACTTGTACATGGAGGTGATGCAAATGTTTTGAGAGCCAAGGAAGAAAGCCTTAGAGGAAAGTTTGATGATATCAGAATGAAAGAAGGTGAAAACATCACACAGTACAACACAAGAATAAAAGTAGTCAATGCTATACAAGGTGTTGGAGGTACACTTGAAGAGGAGACAGTGGTAAGTAAAATCCTAAGAACCTTATTGCCTGTATATGCTATTAGAGTCTCTGCTATTCAAGAAATGAGAGCAGTAGAAAATAATACAGTCACTCTTGATAGCCTTATTGGTAGACTGATTTCATTTGAGATGAACAGTTTTGATAATAGTGTCTTACCAAGCTTAGAGTCTGCATTCAAGTCTTCTATGAGAATAAGCAAATCTAGTCAGAGGCATTCATCTAGAAGAGACAGTGAAAGAGAAAGTGAAGAAGAAGATCTAGATGAAATTGAAGCACTCATGGAAAGAAGAATGCTAAGAGACAAAGGTAAATACAAAGGTAAGTTACCACTTGTATGTTTTCATTGTAAAGAGATTGGACACTTTGCTGCTAGATGTCCCAAAAGAAAAGATGATAGAAATGATAATAGATCTTTTGAGAAGAAATCTGTCAGAGGTGATAACAAAGATTACAGAGGTTACTGACAATCAGAAGGAAGTGATTCCCAAGATTACAAGGACAAAGGCAAGAAGGCTAGCTATCTAGTTGCTTGCAAAGATGAAGATACTGACACTAAACCAGATGATGATGTTGAGATAGTGTTTGTAGCTGTGAAGGATGATTCAGATGAAGATGAAGGGTATGAAGAAATTGCACTCATATCTAAGATTAGTAAAAATGATATCTGGATTATAGATAGTGGCTACACTCACCATATGACCGGTGACAAAGAAAAGTTTAATACTTTTGAATACTATAAAGGTGGTACAGTAAGAATG
>MU228216.1:169756-186688 GCA_018584345.1 Thuja plicata
TGTATGCTAAATACATATTAAGTAATTAGCCTAGGGCATCAATCCTCCGTGTGCGGATGAACAGTTACAGGCTTGGGGTTTTGAATTCTTAGTATACATGAAAGGAACTTGTGTTTCCCAAGGCGGCATTCACATCCATCAATGGGAAAGTAGGATACCCCACATTTTATGAAACCAGTGTTCAAAGATAGAATTTTAAACTATGATTACTAAAATCTAGTTTATCAGACCAAGAAACTTTAAAAGAATTCACGCATTGCAACCCTTGATCTAATTACCTGTGTCAAATCCACAGTGCCGCACTGGTTTTGCTCTGTAACCTAGAAAAATTTGTAGCCGTGGCGGTAATAGGAAGTGGTAAAATGAAGTTTATTTTTCTTTTTTTTTACTTTTATGCATGTGTTGGTCAAAATTTTGACCAACACAGGCATAAAAGTAAAAAAAAAGAAAAGTTAACTTTTATAATGCGACCAAATAAAACAATTTTGCTAGTTGGTCAAAAAGTTTGGTCAAAATTTGGGGTCAAATCTATTAGTGATAATAGTACTAGAACAAGACTAAGAACATAGTAGCTGACAGAGCCACTAACACCAAACACGTTCAGGTTGTGGTGGCCGGTCCCAATACACCCAATCAAACTTATCATCAAGCACCACCAGTATATCTGTAACCTCCTCCCATCTATTAGCAGCCCATTCCCACATATCATCAACCCACATATCAGAAAAACACACACCCTTAAGGCACACCTATCTATCCCCCTCTAGGGACATCATATCAACCCAACTACCAAGGTCCTATGAATCAGACGAATGCTATATCAGTCCCACATGGACAACAAAGGCCTTGCACTTCAAACACACTACAATGCACATTTACCCCTTTGGTTGAACCCATAGATGTCATCTTCCGCAAGCTAGTACAAGCTAACCAAGTCATGTACCTAAAGACATAGCCATTTGATGACTCAACACCTAATCGTACCTGGTATAAAGATAACGAGTACTGTGATTACCATCGCATTAAGGAACACACCACCCTCAAATGCATGAAGCTGAAACACTAAATTTAGGATCTCATTATCTGCAAGGAGATCAAAGTGGACTCTCCTACCCAACCATCCCCAAACATAGGCCTTAAAATCTATCAAAATTTATTCCCTGAACACACCTCAAGTAAAGGCCCAAGCAATCCTACTCAATCCTCTGACCAGGGGAAGGGTAAGAAAGGAGAAAATACTGACAGAAAATATTATACAAATGCGTATATCAACTATGATAATCTCATCAACTGCATATCCCAAGTCCAGTCCTCAATCAATGTCATCCATGTCAAGGGTGCTGATAACCAATGTGTAGTTACCACTCATACAGGTAGAGTAAAAGTTGCAGGTGCAAGTACCCTTTCCTCAGTAGGTACCTAATACAACATTTTGTAACACCTAGGGAATACTCACCCAAATTTCCATTCTGGATCTCCTCCACACATCACCTACCTATCAAGAGATCCTTAATAAATCCCTACAAGAATCCCATGTTCCCAGTGACATCAACCTCACAGAATTTCAAAACCTTGTCAGACACTTATCTGCATCTTGTGGGGTCTCCTTTAAGCAAACAGACATCCCCTCTGAAGAAACCGATCATAATATCCCACTCTATATTACTGTCATGGTTAAAGATTTTGCCATCAAATGGGTCATGATAGATAATGGTTTGGCCCTAAATCTGTGTACTCTAAAGTTCATAAAATAGTTGGGTTGCACTAAAGCTTATATAACAAATGATGTCATCACAATCAAGGAATATGACAATCTAGAACGGACTTCTGAAGGCACTATTTCATTGCCCATTCAAGTGGGACCTATTATCTAGGATACAGTATGCCATGTTGTTGATCTTGACCTTCCCTTCAACATCCTCCTTGGATGCCCATGGATTCATTCTATGCAAGTCGTCCCCTGCACCTACCATCAGTGCATCAAGTTCCCATATAATGGCATTGAGATCACCATCCGTGCAGATCCCAACCCCTTCGCATACTGCAATGCATTGGAAACCTCCTTCCCACATTAAAATCATTGTCCTAGGATTGACATTGGAACCTCTTTTTCCAGTTCATCTCGAACCCATTTAGACCCAGAAACAATCATTTCTATCACTCTTTCCTTAGTCAAGATCAACAACAAAGTTTGTGGTGAATACAACTTATCTGATGCCTTCTCTATTGGAGCAATACCACTCGATCCACACACTCATGGCCGCTAACCTAATCCAAGCAAGATAGAACCAAAGACAACCAAGCCACTACAATTTAGTCCTACCACTTTTATCTCAAGAGGTACTTTGAGTGGCCAGGAAATGACACCCAACATCAACCAATGGCTCTATAAGGATCCAACACCCAAGGACACAAATCACCTCAATTACTTCAAGGGTAAGTACCCTGTAACTCACAGACTGGTGATATAAAAATGGAATTACCAAGGAGGTGGCCTTGGTTATGAAGAATAAGGAATGAAGTATCCTATTGTGCCTGCTAGGAGAGATAAGCATCTAGGCCTTGGTATGGATTCTAACACAAATGGGGGCACCAATGAGAACATTGACTATGCCTCTTATCCTTCCCTGGGTGATATCGCTGACATCAAAGATGTCCCAAAAGATAAAGTTGTGAGAGCCTCTGACGATTTCTTTGATGATAAAACCTTCTTGGGCAATTATATCCTCCACCAACTTTCCATTCTCCTCATTGACCTCCCCCTCTGCTATCCTGAACTCATAGACTGGGACCAACCAAGTGTTGTGCACGTTGACAAGTTCCAAAGAAAGGAAGTGCTCCTAATTTTAATGGGAGAAATTGACCAAAGAAATGAATGGGGGCAAGACTCAGCATATTTCTACAAACTTGACCCAAAGGTATACTTTGGGTAAGAGGAGAACTTTAGCCAGAAAAATGAAACAGAAAATAAAAATAAAAAGGAGAAAAATTGATCCCCTAGCGAAAACCCCTCAAGGGCGCTATCTGATCATAAAACAGTAAAACCAAAGGGCATATCCTCTAGTGAAAACCTCCCTAAGGTGCCAGAGGATGAAGATTATCCTCTGCCTCTAATCCATGATTACAGGCCTGAACAGTCATCGATTCTCATTGAAGAAACAAAACCTGTCAACCTGGGTACCAAAGAGAATCCTACCATCACATACATAGCAACATCTTTGACTGAAGATGAAAAATGAGATCTTGTCACCCTCTTGAAGGAATCCATAAATAATTTTGCATGGTCGTATTCCCACATGTTGAGATTAGACCCCAACTTGGTGGTTCATCATTTAGCAGTAGATCCAAACATTAAGCCTGTCAAGCAAAAGCTCAAAAAGATGCACCCTAAAGTGGCATTACTTGTCAAAGCAAAGCTAGAGAAGTTACTCCAAGCTAAGATCATCTACGCCATCGATTACTCTCACTGGATTTCTAACATGGTGCTAGTATCTAAGCCTGACAAATCAATCAGGATATGTATAGACTTATGAGATCTCAACAAGGCATGTCCCAAGGATGATTTCCCATTTCCCAACATAGACATGATCATAGATCTCACAGCAGGACATGAGATGTTCTCACTCATGGATGGATTTTCCAGATATAATCAGATCCATATTACAAAAGAAGATTAGCAAAAGACAACATTCACAACCCCCTAGGGTACCTTCTGCTATAATATGATGCCTTTTGTCTTGAAGAAAGCTGGGGCAACCTATCAAAGGGCCATGATGGTCATTTTTCATGACATGATTCACAAGATCTTTGAAGACTATGTAGATGATATCCTGATGAAATCAGTTAATAGGGAAGATCACCTCAATGTTTTAGAATGTGTATTTGACAGGATTAGACACTAGTGCTTGATGCTCAACTCTAAGAAGTGTGTCTTCGAGGTCACATCCGAAAAACTCCTTGGGTTCATTGTATCCAGATGATGCATTGAAATAGATCCAAACAAGGTACAAGCTATCATAGAGATGCCTCCACCAAAGACACTCTAACAGTTGTGCAGCCTCCAAGGAAAGTTACAATCTATGTGTCACTTTATCTCCCAGCTAGCAGACAAGTGCCAACCATTCACTCATCTCCTATGAAAAGATAACACTTTCAAATGGGACCCTCAATGCCAGAAGAGTTTTGACAAAATCAAAGAAAATTTGGCTAATCCACCCATCTTGGTACCTCCTATACCTAGATGACTACTCACCCTATATATTTCAGCTACTACAACAACACTGGGGGCACTCCTTGCTTAGTTGGATGATGAGGGTAAAGAAAGAGCCATTTATTACATTAGTCAGACTTTAGTAGGTTATGAGCTCAATTATTCACCTATGGAAAAAGCATGTTTGGCAGTGGTCTTCGCCTCTCAAAAAATTTTCCACTATATACTTAGACATACAACCAAGCTCATTTCAAAAGTGGATCCTCTCAATTACCTACTCTCCAGGACTACGCTCACAGGTTGGATGGAAAAATCAGTTATGTTGCTAAGCGAGTTTGACATTCAATATATCGACAAAAAATCCATTAAAGGGAAAGTCATCACCGATTAGCTAGCAGAAGCACCATTGGTGGACGCATATCCTTTGGTCACAGAATTTCTACATGAGCATTTGTATATGATAGAAGAACAACCTACTTGGAAACTCTACTTTGATATATCCTATATAGCTCATGGTGTAGGGGCAGGAATACTTTTTGTCAAGCCTCAAGGTGACAACATCCCTATGTCATTCAAATTGGGATTCCCCTACATGAAAAACATTGCAGAATATGAGGCACTAATCTTAGGACTTTGCATGGCTATAGAATGGAACATCACAGATATAAAGGTCTTTGGTGACTCCCAACTCATCATCAAACAAGTCTTGGATGAGTATCAAACCAAATATGACAAATTGATGCCATATAAGCAGATGGTTGAAAAACTAAAAGAACATTTCCTCCACTTGTAGATAACACAAGTACCACACTTACATAACAAGGTTGCTGATGCAATGGCCACAATTGGCTCCCTCTTAGAGATTCCTCACAAATCTACGCAATACGAATTCTTAGTTGAGCAACTTCATGCTCCCACTTATGAGAATGATGAATTGAATCATGTATGTGTCCTGGTTGGTCCCCAGTCTCCATGGTACCATGATATCCAAGCTTACCTACAAAATAGCATCATATCCCCTCACCTCACTGCAACCCAATGCCAAAAATTCATTCATAGAGCTTCCCGTTACACCATCATAGCCAACACCATCTATCATCGAGGCTATCACAATGTTCTCTTTAGGTGTTTAGATGAAAATGAAGCCGCCCAGGCTTTACAAGAGGTACATGCTAGAATCTGTGGTGCCCACATGAGTGGCATGGCCCTAGTCAAGCAACTTCTACACACATGGTACTATTGGCCTACAATGGAACATGATTCTTGTGAGTTCATCAAGAAGTGCTTACCTTTCCAATAGCATGCTAATCTGATCCATACTCCTACACAGGACCTCAGACCTATTGCACCTCCTTGGCCTTTTTCTTGTTGGGGTTTTGACCTCATTTGTAAGATCACTCCCCTCTCATCTAAATGCCACAAATATATCCTAATAGCAATGGAGTACTTTACAAAGTGGGTTGAGGCAATTTTGCTCACACTCACTACAGGTGTCTAAATATCCAAATTCATCCTCTATCACATTTTCTGTCACTTCGGCATACCCTCCACTATATTCACAGATCACAGTACAACATTTGAAAACCAGCATGTCATTGATCTATGTACTCACCTCCATATCCACAATCATTTCTCTAGTCCATATTTCCCACAACGTAATGGCCAAGCTGAGGAAACTAATAAAACCCTCCTCAAAATCCTCAAGAAAGTTGTTAGTGATACTAGTCGTGACTGGCATCTCCAGATCAACCCCACCCTCTGGGCATATCATAATTCCTACCATACTCCTACTAGCACTACTCCATATTCCCTAGTATATGATGCTAAAGTTGTCTTACCAATTGTGGTCAAACTACCATCTCTCTGAGTATCACTAAGAGGCCTAGTTGATGATGAAGATTATCATGTAGCATGACTCACACAGCTTGATCTACTAGATGAAAAGTGCCAGCAAGCCTATGATCACCTGATTGTCTATTAAAATAGACTCAAGTGGAACTACAATAAGAAAGTCCACCCATGCCAATTCTAGGTGGGAGATCTTGTGCTAAAGGAAAATCAAAAAGTGGGTACAGATCGAGAAAAGAAAGGTAAATTTGAAGTCACCTGGCAAGGCCCCTATGTTGTCACTGCATGCTTCGGTTCTGGGGCATATCAACTCTCCACTCCTGAAGGGGAACCATTGAATGATCCTATCAACATCATTCATCTTAGGCACTTCTATGTCTAACAGCTGGTTGTTCATTCCAATTATCTAAGAAAATTCATAAAAAGTGTAAAAAGTCCTAAAAAAAGTACAAAATAGTGTAAAATAGTCTTGAAACAATCTCTAAAAAGTAGAAAAATGAAGCTGAAAAAAATGGTTGTCCTAGTGAAAACCTAGAAAATAGGCACTTGGACAACATCAAAAACATCAAAAAGATCCAAAGAAATAAAAAAAAAAGAGTAAAGAGAAAAATTTTGTCCAATGGTGAAAACTTGGCAATTAGGCCCCTTGGATAAGTATGTGTGATGAAAACCTAGAAACAGGCATCACACATAGTGGACCATTCCATTATCTATCAAAAGCTCATTTTCCTCCATCACCAGCATCACATTTCTATAAACCTCACCATTTCATGTATTCCCTGGGTGGTCACATGTCACACACACTAATCCAAAATGATCCTCCTATCTCGTGTCCTAAGATTTAGTCTTGTATATTATTGTCCATAAGTTGTACTATGCCAATCCCTGAACTTTAGTCCTATATATATCTCGTGTCCTTAGTTGCTCCTTGCAGAACATGATCCAGTTAAGCTTTTTGAATCCTATGTTTCAGTAAGTTCCTTTTGATGACCTCTTGGTCCCGCAGTTTGATCGCAGTGCAACTTTGACCAATCAGATTTATGAATCCCATCTTTTTTGGAAATGGGTCCTTTGAGGATGTATCCTTCCTCTCATTGACCTAAATCTAGATCCTCATCATTTCTAGGTTCTTGTAGGATGTATCCTTCCTCTTAAACTAATCAATCAACATACTAAACTATCGCACACATCAAAATAGCAACACGATCCAATCTTGGCGGCAACATGTGCACATAATCGCTTGTAATTAATCGTTCAGTTTGGTCCTTGTATATTCATGGCATATCCGGTCCTTTCGCTAACATCCTGAGTCATCATGCTAAAATTCCCTACCTAGTTCTTTGATAGTCCTCCTGGTTGGTTCATCAGTTGATTGTGACACACACCAAAAACATGGGTCCCATTCACACCCGCTACATCCGCCGCATCCATTGCACCTAGTGTTATTTTAGGATCATCATTATATTGCATTGATCATCATTTTATTGCATTAAGGTTCATCATTAGGTTCATCATTAGATTACATTGATCATCATTTGATTACATTAAGTTCATCATTTTAGTCTGGAATTATTAAATCATTTAGATCTTGCATTTAGATTCATTTTTTGTTAACTCATCTAGGTTCATTTTACATCTTGCATCTAGGTTCATCTTACATCTTGCATTTAGATTCATTTTTAGATCTTGCATTGTTAACTCATTTAGGTTCATTTTACATCTTGCATCTAGGTTCATTTTACATTTTGCATCTAGGTTCATCTTACATCTTGCATTTAGATTCATTTTTAGATCTTGCATTGTTAACTCATCTAGGTTCATTTTACATCTTGTATCTAGGTTCATCTTGCATTTAGATTCATTTTTAGATCTTGCATTTTCAACTCATCTAGGTTCATTTTATATCTTGCATCTAGGTTCATTTTACATCTTGAATTTAGATTCATTTTTAGCTCTTGCATTGTTGATTCAACTAGGTTCATTTTACATATTGCATTATTCATTTAGATCATTTAGTTTCATTGTTAAAACATTATAGTCTTACATTGTTCAGATCCATTTAGATTCATTATGCATCCATATTCATATTCATTAATCATCAGCATATACATTGCATACATCATAAAATCATATCACATCTTGCATCCACACACGTCAGTACATCATATATATGTAAGCATCATCCACCCTGCATCAATCATACATCATATATACATAAACGTAACACCATCCTACATACACAATTTGTCACACATATGCATCACATCCTGCATCCACACATGTCAGTAATCATATAAGCATATGCATCATCACATCATATAAATCAAAGCATGAGAAGCATACAACATAAACATCATAGAGTCATCATTGATCATCATATATATATATATAAGAAATGACCATAAAATACAATGTCTGTCAACAATAAAATACATCAAGTGCACCTCAGTGCCGATATACATGTACATCTCAAAATGCAAAAATGTGTGTCACATGATCCTCTGCTAACTCATGTGGGTGGCTGTGATGATCCACCTCCCTGCTCTGGTGGTGGACGCGGTGGCATCCCTACTGATCCCTGTGATGTAGAAGTCTGAGTTGTGCTCTGAGATTGAGACCTCTTTGAGTACTCTCATCTTTGTCGCTTAGGCACAAGCTGATGATACAAAACTCAATAGTGGGCTGCCTCCCTGCCTGTCCTAGTCACATCTCTATGAGCTACAAAATTCTTAGCTACAACTTGTCCCACCCCACCTCCGGTAGCCGCCTGCCTAGCGATGTCTTGCTTAGTCCTGTATGCATCGGCCCACCTCTGTGTTGCATCCTTCTCTAAGGTCAATGCCAAGATCTACTCTATGGCCTAATCCATATGCTCAGTCAGAGTCCCCAACTAATTTGTGAGGGTACCTATCTCTGTCCGTAGCTCTGGAGCATCCTGCATCAATTCAACCATGGATAACTCTCTTGCGTCCACCCTACCCTATAGGGTATCAAGTGAACCCTCTGCCTTGTCAGCCCATGCTGTCTTTGTAGCTAGCACCCCCTATATCTGGGTCATCTCTATGTGTAGGCTAGTCTCTGATACTTGTGCCATGCCGAGTAACCCCCGCAGTCTAGCACACTCTATCTATAGATTATCTTGCTTTATGATGATATTATCATGAGTCTCATGTGCTACAAATCCTGTTGGTGGCCCCTGCAGCCCCTGTGGAACCTACACCTAGGGTTCCTATACCTATACCTGTACTAGTGGTGGCCCCTATGGCCTCTAATCTTGACCATCCCCTGCTGGCCCCTATGGCCCCTGATCCAGTCCAGCCCTTTCCTGTGCCTCTGTCCAAGGTCTAACCTGTCTCTCTTGTGGCCTCCTCCTCTAACCTACTACTGAGGTCTCCAGGGCATCTCCTATGTTTGTCCCATCATCCACATCCATGTCTCTCATTGGCTTCTCGTGAGAGGCCACCTGCGCTGGGTCTGTGAGCCGTAAGGGTACATGTGCGACCCACCATGTTGCATACTCAGCAGTCATCCCAGCGTCAGTAATATGAGGTCATGCCATGAATTCTATCCATGCCATATCCCTCTAGGATGCCCTGACTATGAGAGTGTCAGTGTATCTCCCCCACATACCTACTTCCATGGTGGCATGAGGATGTTAGGCATCCTCTACCACCACCCCCTACTATAATCCAAACTGTTGCATGACCCTTGATGGTTTGTAGCTCTCTATCTGGTGAATAGTCCTCCCCAGTAGAAAGTAGCCAGTCTAAACATAAGAAAGGTACAAAAAATCCTCAAATCCATCCTCTGCACCCACCTCCCAGTCCATCACTTCCCATGGCTTGCAGAGTCTGTACGGGGTCTAGCAAAAAACTTGAACCTCATCTAGTAGCCTACGCAAGTATCCAGTCTGACCGACGGAAGTATATCTCAAAGGCAGCCTATATCTACAATCATATGGCTCTCCAGGCTATCGTGCCTCTTGTACTCTCACAGGATAGAACACTACAGTGTGCTCCCACGCCCATACTAACATCAGAGTGACTCTTGTTCCAATGTTGCGCACCCTATAGTACGTAACCATGTGCAAGTCATAGTATAATTTTCCTAAGACAACGTACCCCCAACAATAATAAGTGCCCTCCTCTAGCATCTTTGCTAGCACTCGAGACCATCCCATGCCAAAACCATGTCCAGCCAGGTCTTCTAACATCCGTCCTCTGATCAAACCCACCAAAAACAAAGCTATCCACTGTAATCTCTTGTTGACTGCTGGCTACCAGGGCATCCAGGTCCTGTATGTAGGAATCCTCCTCATCAGTCTCTAGAATAAAATCTCCATGTAGTGATCACTATCCTCTAGCCTATACTAAGGAATCACCCCTTAGATAGGTATCCGAAGGATCCACCAGACATCCTCGAGTGTAATCATCACCTCTCTAGTAGGAAAATGGAATGTGGTGGTATCATTATGCCACCGCTTGATCAACGCGGTCATCATCCCATTGTGCACCTGTAGCCTAGGCCAACAAGGCACATAGTCTAACCCAACAATAGCTAACAATCCCCAGTCCTCCTCTGTGAGTTGCGGCTCCAACTCTATGGTCAGCGGCCAATGCTCCTGAGATCCTAATGGTGGGAACTTCTCCTGCAACATTCAAAATCCACAATGTCTGCCTAATCCCTCCCAAAGTGGGGCATCTTTTCCCTAGGTCTTTTTCCAACTCATCCCTGACCCCCACTAGGTCCCATTTTTTCCCTTCTCCTTGGTGTCTGCCCCATTGGATGCAGACACCGGTTTAGTCAAAAATGTTGATTCATACACCGGTGTCTCTACCCTCATTCCTCTCAGACCACCATTTTCGTAGATGCGTGTCTGGGTCTGACATCTACAAAGACACTAGTCCGGCACCGACATCTATAGAGATTCCTATTCAGGGATCAGCGTCTATGTAGATGTTGATACGGGTTTTAGCATCTTTCTAGACGTCGATTCAGGAACCGGTGTCTCTAGTCCAAAACCCAAAATTTGAGCATTTATTGCCCCCTAACCCATCCCAAAGCATTAAAAAATTTGACAAACAATAAATGTGAGGTCTCAGTTGAGTCACTCACCAGTACCGGTCACTCCACGGGTCTCCCATGTGTGCACACATGCTCTCCCAACTACCCCTTCATCCTCTTTTCAACCATCTTTTCACTCCAAAGCTTTATTTTCACTATTCACTATTCACAAATGACCTTCATTAAGTCCCCCAACCCCTCTTATAGCTCCCATTTTCCTCAAAAATTTCTCCCCATCCATTCTCCCCCTGTATCTTTTTGTATAATTTGTTCCTGTTGTACAGTTTAAATGAGCATAAAATTCCAAAAAACATTTAAAAATTGCAAAAAAATCCAAAAAATTCAAAAATTTATAAAAATTCCAAAAAATCAAATATTCTCAAAAATCTTGCAATAAACCACCGTTTCCTTCTGCATCGCTCAATTTTTGTTTTTAGTGACGTTTTGACTCTTGCGAATGCGATCATCTTTTCAACAAATCAGTTTTGGCAACCGATTATCCTTGCTCCTCATTTTGTTCACAATGTTTTCCAGTGAATATCTTTTAATCAAATCCAATACCATCTTTGCCTGTCAGGATGCATCCTTCCAGTGTTAGCTTATCAAATCCTTCATCCAACCAATCCTATTCATGACAAGAACTTTGGACTGAATGAGTGCTTGGTCATGAGGCCTTCTTTATTGATTTTATCTTTCTTTGTTAGTTTATACCTAATCACCACTACCACGATCTTCTATATCTTGGTGTGTTGTGACTGGTGGCTACTGATACATGCATCTTTTGCAATATGCTTTTGTTTGAGCGTCCAGTCCATGCAAAGGAATCTTGTCATCTATGTTTTCTAACACCTAATGCATACCTCCTATTGTAATATCAAAATTGGATATGCTCTCCATATTTTTCACACAAATGGATCCCCAATGCTCGTTTGCTGCATTTAATTTTATTTGCCTTTGCATTCATTGTTACATTTCAGAAGCCTTCTATTTATTCCCTCTTCTCCTTTCCTCCTTCCTATTGTGTTGTTTTTCAAGAAAATTCCACAACATCATCTTTGTTGTATTCTTTTCTCGAGGGGGCATGCCCCTATACCGTCGTTGCTTCGGCACGACTCCTAGAAACCCTCTTCCTCTGGAGAAACTTATTTTCTTGTCTTTGATGTAACATCACTTGTGACACCATGTCAAAGAGGGGAAAAATTTAGACATCCAAAAATATTAATATTTTTATTAATATTATTTTCCCTCTTATTCCTCTAACTATTTAATTTAGTCAATCAAATAGCTTCATAGTTGGTATTTATCAATAGTTTAAATACTATTCCAATGTATTTTATTTAAATACATTTGTCTCATGAAATTCCCTTTTTAATAAATTCATATTTATTAAAATCCCTCCATATTCTAAATTCTTCTAAATTATGATTTATTCAAATCTAATTTGAATTATAATCTAAACCCTAGCTAGGAACCTATTAACCCAACCTAGAGACCTACCCTATTCCTACCCTACTCCCATCGCCTCATTTCCTAAGCATATTTCCCTACCTAATTGTCCTTTTCTCATACTTAAAGGGTGATTCCTAACCTTTTTAAGGATAATGGAATGCTCACCCACATGGGGAAATTCTCTCCAAAATGGGCACCCATGCCTCTTAAATTCTTCTTACAAGTTTGACTCCCACTTGGAAATGTTGAGCCACTCAACATTTAATGCTAATTTTGACTCAAAATTGGCCATCCTTTCAAGCCTGTGTCCCTTATGTGTCTCTTATGTGGATGCCACATAGATGCCACATCATCCAAGCCCTTTCTCTTCTCTCCCAAAACTCTATAAATAGAGGCCTTCTCCTCTTCATTTTCATCTCTCATTGTGCATTGTTATTATGCTAGAATTAATTTATAATTTCATAACTTGTTTTTATGCTCTTATTCTTTATCTTAAATCACTTATAAATCACATTCTAGCCTTTTAATTTGGTAAATGAATCATAGCTTCAAATCTTGCATAGTTTTCATATCATCTCCATGGCTAATTTAGATCATCTTGTGAAAGAATTTGAGACTAGTTCCTTATACTAGCTCTTGAATTTCTTCATTTTTATCAATCTTGCATTGCATTGGGGATCCACTTGCATTTGTGTGTGTTTGAGAGAGCACACCCATAATCCAATCAAAAATATAAAATCAAAATGGGTAGAATAGGGTGCATTTTTACTTGTTTTTAGCTCAATCTGATGTTATGTTGAAGTCTTGTTTGGTTCTTGATTCTTTCATGAATCATGTGTGCTAACCCACTAACGTTTTATGTTTGAGCTTTCTCCCAATAGATAGAATATTTCCTCATACTACACTTATATATCGTGAATGTTTCTATGAATGTTTACATGCAATTAAGTTTATGTTTTGATATTACATGCATAAGATAGAAATAACATCAATGGTCGGTAATGCAAGAACAAAGTACTAACGATTAATTGATAAAAAAATTTAAGGGTACTGATTCACCCCTCCCCTCTTAGTACACACCATTCCATTATTCCAACAATTATTTTGTTGATGACGAAGGAGTCACTGATGTTGAGTCTGATGATGTTAAAAGTGAAGAGGAACTAGTGTTTGTTGCAATCAAACAAGATGAATCTAAGTTTGCAACTCTAATTTCTAGCATTCATACTATAAGTATTATTAAGGATCTCATGCCTAATATTGTTGTTGGATGTGTGATTAAAGATGGAATCTTAGGCACACAAGATAAAGGAAGAGCATTAACTTATCAGAGTGTCAAAGGAGACAAATTGATCATTGATATTGGCTGCTCAAATCATTTGACTAGTGACATGGACAAATTTGTGGAATGTGAGAAGAAAGAAGATAACTTTAAAGGTAAGAGTTCTATGATAAATTCTATTGCAAAAATTACTGACAAAAATATTATGACTGATTCTCATGTTATTTGTGTTAATGAGAAGACCAAGACTTGTGATACTTCTAGTAATGATTCTTCTTGTAGTAGTATTGATAAGGTCACCTTTGAGAACTCTAAAAGTTGTGCAAATGAAGAAGAGAAGACCATAGTTGCCCAATTAGATAGAAGAAATAATTAGCTAATAGATAGCAGATTTTCACATCATATGATTGGTAATATAAACAAGTATGTAAAATATGAAGACTATGATGGTGGAATTATCAAATAGGATGATAACACTGGAGGAAAAGTCAAGGGAAGAGGTATTGTTTTCTTAGATGGAAAGAATACAATAGATGATGTGCTACATTTTGTTGGACTAACATAGAATCTTCTTAGTGTTGGTCATCTAGTTGAGAAGGGATATACTATGAACTTTAGTGATAAGGAGTGAAAAATTATGAATAGTTCTAGGAGTGATATTGGATCAGGACCAAAGAGAAAAAGGAATGTCGTTTGTCTGAATAATGCAAAAGTAAAGTATCAAATTACTCAAATTGAAAAAATTTAGATCAATACATATAAGAGAAGATAGGGAATCAACATTAAAAATGTATTGTGTCAACATTATCTAGATGTGGTGGCTAACCTGGATGTGGTGGTCTTATCTGCGATGATGAGGCAAATTGTCTTGCAGACATGGCTTTCCCCATTGGGTTCCGAACCAACCACATCGCGGAAGCGATGGCTCTTCTGCAAACTTCAAAATTAATTAATGAAAGTATGCCCTTGAATGTGTGGATCAAAGGTGATTCAATGAATATCTTAAATTGTATTAAAGGGATTACCAAGCCATCATGGTCAATCAAGGTGATTATTGATGAGGCTTGTTCAATTATTAACTCTTTTTTTAATGCCATCATATCGCATAACTTAGGGAAGAAAACTATACTGTGGATGTGCTGGCTAACATTGCAGTTAAGGTCGAGAGTATCATGGCCTAGCAAGGAGTTAGTTATTTGACCGTTGAGGTGAGAGCCAAGTTGGCATATGATTTGACTCATAGAAAACGAGATGATTTGGAAAATATCAAAAATCTCTCATGAATTTACGGATATCATTAATAACTGTCAACAAGGTTATGGAAAGGTTTGTTATTCCCAAGAATGTTAAGTGTAGACACGCATACACTGGTTGTTTACAAATTTTGAATTTATCTTTTCTACACTTTCTCTGCTTTGCTTCCGCCATTGTTAGTGACTTGAAAGGTACCATGGGGGGTGGATTAAACAGAAAGAAGCCAAAAAATTGTAAGAAATGAAAGACCCAAATGGATGTTTGGGATAAGCTTAACAAGGTAGGCCTCACTAACTACATGGAGTGCCTTCATGGCTCCAAAGACATTGTCATGAATGCTTTTGTAGAAAGCTGGAAGGGTGGTTCTATGGTGATCGGTGGTATGGTTGTTAAGATCACTGAAGACTTGATTTATGAGGTAACGGATTTAAATAACAAAGGCATAAAATTTTTACAGAGACAAAAAATATCCTAGAAGGCTATTCAACACTTCCCTAAGGAAAAAGTGGAAGCAAAAATTCTAGTGAAAGAATCTGGAGGGTGTTATGATGTCAGTTCCATCAAATAATTCTAGGCAAAGGTGCTTACAGTGGTCATGGAGTACGTTTCTTTGGATGGGAGATACAAAAGGACCCATTCCTACCATTTCATGTTGTTATGTCATTTCTGTCATAAGGTGAGAATTTATTTTCCCTTCTACCTATTGCAATCTCTCTGTCATAGTATTATTGACCACAAGCATAAGGAAAGTAAGCCCATTCTACATGAGGGCTTGATTCTCCTGACTGTAGAACATGTTAAAAGAATTGTGGTCTCTATTCCGCTTATTATTTCCCTGAGAGAATTGGTCTCTACTAAAGTGGGAAAAAAGATTAGGTTGGGTGAAGAAATGGTAGAGCCGATAGTTAAAATGATGAAATTTGAAAAAATATAAGGGTATGGACACAGACTTGGATGCTGAGAGTTTCAAGGGTTATGATGGAACAGACTACCTCCCCCACTCCTAGTTTGATGACGAGAGTAGAGAGTCTCTGTCTATTTTGCTAAGGGCCTCTGGTGAAGATGAGGTCAAAACTATGGGAGCCCATAATGTTAAGGAGAAAGGTAAAGTTCCTGAGGTCGCTGAGGAGGATGTGGGTGGCCAAAAAGTCCCTATTTTGGTAAATTACATGAGCTTGGAAGAGAATGACATTCCCATCTCTCCGAAGCTCAAGGTGTTTATGGATGTAGATTTGGAGAGGAAAGAGGAAGAAACCCCAGGTCACAACACTGTTTAGAAGGACCATATGCCTGCTTCTTCTAAGAACATTCCTTTCTCTAGACTGGTGGATATGGAAAAGTGGAATGTCCAACTTCTCTAGGAGGACATGGATGAAAAAATTGAGCCCCCATTTGGAGTCCTTCAAATAGTGAAGGCAATGTCATTGTACTCATTTTGAATGATGAAATGGGTATTTAAGGAAATAGAAAGTCTCCATCTCAACTTTAGAGCTTTGTCCATTCATGTTGATGTTGGAAATATGGATGGAGTAACTGAGAGGGGAGGGGTGAATCAGTTACCACAAAAATAAATCCACAAGTCCCTTAGATGTCTTCAATATACATTACTGTTACTCGGTAAATTAACCTTTCATTGTTCATTAAACATTCACAGTTATTGACGTGCATAAAACAAATAACATGAACACAAGTAACACAAGATATAATGTGGAAACCCAATTTGGGAAAACCACCAATGTAACTAGTTACTGATTTTCACTCTTCTGAAGTGAGCCCTATTAGGAGCCAACCCTGTTAAAGGTTACAAAACACACTGTTAGGTGTG
>MU228217.1:0-19056 GCA_018584345.1 Thuja plicata
AGTGGTTATCGGTCTCCGTTGGTTTTAGAAGATATTTAAAATAGTTAAGAACCTGATTTGTTGTAGTTAGCCCTCCCCTCAAGTTCTTGGGAGATATTTCAGCTATGTAGACAGGCACCTAATGAACATTTCTGTAATGTACAAATTGGGTTAATATAATGTCAAATTTTAGAAGACATTCCTTGATTTGTGTTACACTATCCCTTATTCAGTAGCAAATAATCTCCCTGCAAAAACCATTCCCTCTGTAATCCACTAGTTCTGGACAATCAACTTACTGCATAAGAAGCAAGCCCAGCTCCAAAACCAACCAGTAGCCTTGCAATATCCAATGGCACAATGTCCTGTCCAAAAAAAACCTTTCGATCATCAAAATCATGACTAAAACCGTTATCAGTCTCCGTAAGTCCTACACCAAATTGAACCGTAAGAGAACCTTCAAAAAAGCTGTGGTGAGCCATCCAATAAGGTAGAACAATGAACAGAGTCTCAAAGCCTGCGTTCAGATACAATCTAAATTTAGCATTCTATAAGCCTTGTGTCCAGAAAATAAGTGTAATTGCCTAGAAACCTACCCCTTTTCTGCCAAGAAGGTCTGAAAGATAACCACTTGTAATTGCACCGATCATGGCACCAACAGTCAATAGAGAGCCGAAAACAGAGTACTGCAAAAATTCCAGGTATTGTAGGTGAAAATAACGTTATACTTAAGAACATGAATTTAGAACCAGAATAACAAAGTTACAAACAGGGAAAATATGCAGATGCCAGAAACTCAATCCCTGGGAATAGACCTATGCTGTTAACTAGGGACACAATCAGAAGAACAAGACCAACCTTCATGACACTAACTTTAAGTAACATGATATCTAAACAAATATTCTTCTTCAAGATAAAACTAATGTAACGAATAGGTAGAATTCTATTCAAATCCTAAACCAAATGAACTTTTGCATATACTAATCCATACTGATAGACTTCTTCTGGGTGATTACCTTTAAACCAAGTGAACCAGGCAATACACATTCATACCAATGAGCTCATCTGACTGATTGTCTAAACCAATTGAACCTGCCAATAGGCATATGCATGCCAATGAACTTCTTAACACTTATCAGAAATAACCCCAAGCTAGTTTCTTTGGCAACAACTTTGTTCTTTCTTGTCACAGCCAATTTTCCACATCTCGTTTTCGACATCTAGCCTTATTTTCTTTACCTCTTTTTCTATGAAGAGAAAGGTGTTTTTCTTATTTTTCCCACTACTTATCCTAGATTTTGCTTTCTCAAGCTACCTACAATCAACTGAAGTGCTATTTTCCTTTTTCAAGGTGACAAGAACATAATTTGTTGTTTTCTTGATTTCCTTGTACACTTTTCCACCCTCAGGCTACATACAAATCAGCCAAATTACTGTTTCTCATTCTCAGGGTAAATAGAGCATCAGCCCACCTAAGTAGTTTATTTCTTCCTCAGTGTTCATCCTGTTTTTCATTATCAGGCCATTTACAATTTGGAAAAGATCTAACCTGAGACATATATTTCCTGAGTATTTACATGTAAATATTCATTAAAGTACCTGAGATGCACTAAGGCCAAGCTCCTCCATGATTGCCGACTCTGATGGAGAAGAAAATCCCACCTGAAACAAATCATCCTCGTCCGTTTACTAGTGAACTTCTATTAAAGTATCTAATCTATTCTATCAAAGTAACTTGCTCTGTTCTATAATAAAATAAGCAAAGATGATTCAGGATACTGACACCAAAGCCAAAGTTCAGTGAACCCATCACAACAACAAAGGTACTGATAACAACAACCAATATGGAGCTCCCATGGCTGTCTGTTGCAGTAATCAGGGGACAACCGGTTTCCAGTTTTTCTCTATATGCTTCTCTCTCCATGTCTATTATAGTTCAAGGAGCTCAAACACTCGATTGAATTCAGAAAACTCGAGGCAGACTAATGAACAAATGCAGCAGAAAACTCGAATCCTTATAAAAGTCTTTACAGTTCTCACATTCTAAACATTCTTCTTTCAAGGCAGGATTGCTCTTAAGTAAACTATTGAGAATGTCAAGATAGAGTTAGCATTTATATTAGATTTCTAAATGAGAGATCATAATGCAATCTTACTATCAATGGGGAGAGGTCTCTACCTATCAATAGATGGGAGAGTCTAATTATTCTGAAGGGTAAGAGCTTAAACAAACATTCTTCAAAACAAAATGATCAGATCATCTACAGCTGTGCAACCGACTTATGGTTACGAGGACAAGTAAATTTTGTGTTTTTGGGCAAGAGCTAAACCCTGTGACTTGGGCTGAACCCTTTACCCCGTCACCTACTCTACTGCTACCACTAATACCTAGAGTGGGTTTTAAACTGAAGCCTAGAAACCAACACTACCAACACTCAGAGGAAAAAACTAGTATTCAAATTTTGGTCAATTAGTCAATGTTTTGCAATTCAATTGATTAACTACAATTGATAAGCATGATAGTAAGTTCTTTAATAATGTCATGCTAGGTTCAATCCTGAGTGATTTTGACTGATAGGATCCTCTGCAGTGACTGCTTAGCTAAAAGAGGAATATTGGTTCAGATATATGCTTACTTATTATGTACTCCACTTATTCACAAAAAAAGAAAAAGATGATGTTGCTTACTCATGATATACTCTACTTATTCAAAAAAAATAAAAAAAATGCTGATATCTATACAATACAATTGTTTTTATAAAAATTAAAAATGATCAATTATTCAAACTATATACAATATTAGAAACCTTGAGATGACATTCATCCCAAAGTGTCTATCTAATTAGATGCTTAGATGCTTCTTGATGCTGATGCTCCCTGAAATTTAATCCATAACAACAAGTGGGTATTTGTGAAGATAATGATCTTATCAATCATCACTCCTTGCCTATGTGGATTCCATGACTTCTAAGATTCTACACAATCCATTCACTATTCTCAGCCACCTACTTGTCAAACCAAACTATTCTGAGTCAACTGGCAGAAATCTTCTTCAATACTACTTGGCCAAGACAAAATGAACTGGAACTGGGCTTTGATAATTCTTCTAAAGATGAGAGAATAGCAGACATGAGCTTAATCAATTGACTGAAATCTGATTCAATCAAATTGTACTTGGTTGGTAGACTGAGATGTGATTAAAGCAAATTGTCTTTATTAATAGAATGAAATCTGATTTAAACACATTGTCTGAATATATCAGGTAGTTAGCTAATAGACAGGAATATGCTTTAATGTGTGGAAACTGGATGTGATGATGGTTGTAAAGATAAGCACACAGCAGACATGAGCTTCATGCTGTTCTTTGATATCTGTTGATCATAATTGCTGTCTTTTCAATTCTCTTTATTGCTTGAAAATAGTCAAATGGTAAATTTTGGAGTAGAAAGTGTTGCATTTTCTGTCTCCACCACCCTGAAGAAAGCAAAGCGAGGAGGATGGATGAGCAAACGTAAATAATAATGTTGCTGCCATTTGGCTGGAAGACAGTGACATTTTAGACTAGCTCATGGACCCCATTAAGGAAAGCAATTTATAGAAAAATTATAGTGATTTTAAATAGAAATTGGATATCACTCATACGTACATAATATTTTATTATAAAATAACAATTTATTTATTTATTTATTTTGTTTTGGTTAGATATGGAATTTATAATATAAATTTTTATGTGGTTAAAATTATAAATGTTTTTTTGTTGTTTGTATAAGAAAATTTTATATATTTGAGATGTGACTCTAATGAGGTTAAAATTATAAATGTTTTTTTGTTGTTTGTATAAGAAAATTTTATATATTTGAGATGTGATTCTAATGATTGATTGTACTAAAAGTAATAAAGTATATTATAATGTTGAAGAATCCAAAACATATGCAGACATAATTAACTATACAATATACTTTTATAAAGTATATTATAATATACTAAATATAGTAATATTTTATTAATTATTTTCAATATAAATTAATATTTTATTATATTTTAAATTAATTAAAAAATAATAATACATATAAAAAGTTTAAATGTAAAAAGTAAAAAATCTAAATATTAAATATGGTTACACATCATTAATTATTTTTACTGAAATATTAATATTTAACTATATTATAAATTAATATAAAGAAGAATAATATGTAATTTTTTAAACTTAAAAACATCTAAAGTCTAGATTACATTCACTCTTTCTTTCTTTATAAAAAGTTAAAAAGTGGTTTTGATATTAAAAGTAGCATAGCAAGGGTGTTGTCCCATTACACAACAACCAACAAGGCAAAGAGTGCAATCAATAGGATAAATAGTATAGTCAACATGATAGATAGTAGAGGTAAATTAACAACACATTATAGCAAACTACGAATATCAAAAACATCAAAACATAGCTATCGGCAATCTCATCAAAAAGGAACTATAGTATCTGGAACTTATATCTACGAGCCATCTATACTATATAAGTCCTATGAAAAGGCCAGTTAGGGCCAACCCCAATAATAACCATAACTAATCTACTTAAAACTTCAAAACTAGAAACAACTTTAAAAGTCTTAACATAATGCTAAGTATGGCCATTAACACCAAAAGGATAAAAAATAGAAGAGACCCCATCCATATCTATTTTCCTCTGAATTTGCACCCTGATTGTCGTAGTACATTAGACCAGTCCTCTGTCAGAAACTTGAAGAGTTCATTGTAATTGTCTTTGTCACTCTCGTTAACACCTAAGATTTTTTGTAAGAGGCACAAGGAGGCGCCCGAGCTATGCATAACTCACAGGCTGAACTTGGAGATGCTTGCAATTTTCCTTTCCAACTCAGTTACCTTGGCTTTGGTATTTTCCATCTCGTCTGTCATTGTGTTGCACTTGACACAAGTCCCTTTTTTTTTGTCGTTACAGGTCTCGATAGTACTCGATTTGTTGGCATCCTCTTCTTTCAACATAATTTCATTATTGAGATAAATAGGCCCAATTTTAATGCTTTCAAACACATGGGTAGAACTATTGGAAGTCTCAAAGCTTCCTTCCAACTTCATGTCCTCCTCTTTTTCATCTTCCCCATCTTTATTTTTTTTCTTCATTCTCCTCACTCCCACGACCCTCGCCTTCTTTCTTGTCAAACTCCACCATTGTCTTATTTTTCCCCTTACTAGTAGAGCAGGTAGCCAGTCTGTTGGACCTTATAAGGGTGCTAGTTTCTTCTACAACCTTATATTCCTTTCTCATAAAAAAATATTGTTGTTATTCCCTTCTCATATAGAAATAAAACTATTGTAATTAAAAAAATTTAAAAAAAAATATTTAAAAAAATCATAATTTGTACAAGGGAAGAATACTAAATACCTTAAAAAACTATTAAAATTCCATGTACATAAATCATTATAAATTGAACTTAAAGATAAGGGAAAATGTAATTGGAAGCATTTCTTAATTATATAAGAAAGTCTCATAATATAAATTAGTTCAACATTTTTTACTTCTTTTATTTTTTATATTTTTAATATGTATTAGTTTATAAAAAATATAATAATATATGTAATATAATTGTGTATTTGTAATATTTTTAGAATTCAATTTTGTTTTTTATTAAGTTATGTAGTCTAAAATGAGGCTTGACCTTTACAATACCACAACGCAAGGGTTGTTGGAAATCAACAAATTAACAATGGTGTTGCGTGTTAAAAATCAGGCCACAAGCGACACACTCTTTCAATCTTGTTTCAAGAATGTTAGATGGACCATTTTTGTCCTTTTCAAGTTAACTTTTGAAGAAATTGACAAGAAAATTATTGGATCATTAGTGTTGGCTATGTTATAAAGGACACTTCTAGACTTTTAGTCCAAACAACTTTCAATAGATTGAATAACAATTCAATAAGGAATCAAAGACATTCAAAGTGATCTAATGGTTATTTTCATGTCATTCAAAGTATAATGGTCACAAAATTAGAAACTGAAAAATGTACTACAACAAGATCAACCCCTAGATTGAACACTTTAGAACATTACACTTTTAGTCAATAGCATAATAGACTTCTTGACAACAATGACATAAAATTTATGAGATTATTTGTCATGGAAAACACTAGATAGATGGAATGACCTAAGTGCAATATAGAACATTATCAATAATAATTCATAAGTATGATGATTTATTCATTTTGGTGTAATTATCTCGCATTCATCGTTTTCAATATTTTTTTGTTCCTCCTTCTCATGCTTGTCTTAGGTGTGGTGTCTACGTATTGATTTGGATTTATCTTGCTTATATGAGTCTAGGTGAAGTTTTGTCACATTATTGCCTCTAAATAATGAAGGTGAGGTTTCATTTGCATGGTAAAAAAGAAGAGGTGTTATTTTGGGGTCTAATTTTGAATCGTCGATTAGGAATAATCTTCAACATGCTTAGCCACCTAAGTAATACCATTGAAGATACCATTAAAAATGTAATTGGTTTGAATTTCCTTGAGGCTAAAATTTGTAGTAGGGTTAACACCAATTTTTGATGCTTGCTTCAAATTCACTCCAACTTCTTAGCAACATTTTTTTTGTTGAAAGTATGGCTAAATATTGTGTGAAAAGGGACTTCTTGGGTTGTATGGAAAAAGCCATTGAAATTTATAAGTTGAGACTCCTTCTAATTGCCAATTATAGCACTTGTGAGTCCATTTCCATGGCTTCATTTAGAGAACTAAAAGTTAGGCTTCAATTCTTGGTTGATGTCATGAAGAAATTAGCTAAAAGCCCCTTTAATGTCCCCTCTACACATTGGATAAAGCAAGACTAGAGAGTACAAGGAGGCAAATATGATTTCTCATTTACAAGTCTAGTCTAATAAAGGGCACAACAAAAAATAAGCAATTTATATCATATGTTGAAGGTATAGAATCTTAATCGACCTGGATACTATCACGAAATCTAGATTTTGTATGTTATGTTCTAGTCAAGTAGCCCAAAGACTATTATAGAACCTAAATTTTACATATCACTCCAATTTAAAAGCTTGCATATATTATATGTTGATATCTAAAAGTATGACATAGAACTTATTTAATATTTATATTAATATATTTAATTATAAAGTATAAATTATATTTTTTAATCTTGAAGCTTCAGAAGCAAACAAATTCTTCTGGGTTGAAAAAGGACCCAGTACCCGTAGGAGAGCTCACCTCAAGAGACTAGCTGAACAATCAAAATTAAGCTCTAGTGAAAGATATGAAAAAGTTCTCTATGAACATCTCACAACTTGAAGCTGAAGCTGAAGTTGTAGAGGTCTGAAAAGCTTGAATTAGTTATTTTTCTACCTTGTTGCTTAGTTTCTTTTTGTTATGGGTAGACTGCTTGTGATTGTTTGCTGATGATTTGCTGCTAGCATCATTTTGTAATTTTATTGTTTGATGACTATTTATCTATAAATTATCATTTAACCAAAAAATAAAAAAAATAACTACAATTTATTTAAAATGTCCAACTAATTAAAGGAATTGTAGACAAGAAGAGTGGGTTAGAAATGTCAATTCGACATTAACATAAAGTCGTAAATCGGCAAACGAATATTCGGAAGACAATATTAAAATATGGCAGGGAATTGATTGATGAATATAGGAGGCATGCTCTGCTTCAATAGTCAAAATATTATTAAATGAAAGCATGATAAACGTAAAGAGATGGAATTGATTGGTAGACGCACCTGTTATTCTCAACTTTAATTAACATTATTATAAATAAATAAAATCTTTGATTCAATAATATAGAGATAAATTAATTAATGTAGTTGTAGGTAGATATATTTTGAAATTGTAACAGTTGAAGTAAATAAATAGAAATGTAAAATAAAAGTGTATAGTTTTGGTTTTGAGCATGAATAAAGTTTCATGTAGTATTGAGATTCAATGTTTTCAATTTAGAAAAGTGTGATTTCCACTTGTGTTAAAGGTTGAAATAGTTGAGTTTTTAGGCTTGGGAAGAATGACGTATAATAAAGTAGCTTGATTTTTTCTTTATGCGTTTGTATTTTATTCATAAATATTTTTTTGAAAGGTTGTTGTTATAATTCAGTTGTTTTCATCAAAACAATTCGATCAATTGATGATATCAATTTTTTACAATCTGTAATGTTTCATGTTAATATTTTTGGATTTGATTGTGTGTACTTTTTTTTGCATCAAGTATTTCGGCTCACATTCTGTAATCCACAATCAAAATGTTAGAGAGTTCGACTAGAAAAAAAAAGAAGATAGATCAGAGAGTGTGATCCAAAACATTGATGTAAAGAAAACATACACAATCAAATCTAGAAACAACAATACAAAATTTGGTCAATTAGTCAGATTATATGTAATATTGAAACAATCATCCCAATACAATGCAAATCAGCTATTCTCTGCAAGAATAGTACAATCCATACAAAAATAAAAAAAATTATACTACGACTCATACGATTTTCATTTGTCTGATACTCATAATCTGCCTCCACGATGATGTAAAAATGAAAATCAGCGAAAACATATTTGAATTATACAGATTTATATTTTTACATTTTTACAATTGCATTATTCAATGAAGAATAACATAAACCACCCAAATCAACTATTCTCACCAACCTACTTAATAAACTGAAATCTGATTCAAACACATTGACTAACCAGTTTCAACTAAGTGAGAAGATATATGTCAGTCATCATATTGGCTGTCTTTTCCATTCTCTTTATGGCTTGAAAAATATCCAAAAGGTAGAAATTGTTGCATTTTCTTTCTAGCCCACAATTTGAAGAAAGCATTTAAGAAAGGACAACTGATGGGTAAATTTTTGTTGCTGGCATTTGGCTGGAAGACAGTGACACTTTAGACTATCTGATAGACAACTTTTTATGGGAAGCAATTTATAGAATAAGTGTAAGGATCTTTAATAGAAATTGCATATCATATGTTGATACATAATATTTTATTATAAATTAATAATTAAATTATTATTGTATATATTAAAAATTTAATAAATTAGAATGGGATTTGAAAGAAATTTATTCTGAAGTGTTAAAAGTTATTTGTTTATAATGTTTTTGTGTTAAATTTGTGATATAGATTAAATATATTTAAGATATTTATATTGTTTGGATATGGAATCTTAATATAGATATGAATATTTTATTATTGTTGTTGTTAGACTAGTTTTATTGTACTCATTTCACAATTTCTAGTTTTAACTACTAATACAAAAAATTGTTTAGATCAATTACAATCTAACATTTTTTCTATTTATTTAGTAGGCAATTTATAATTAATCTACTAAGAAATACCATGTAACACTAGTTTGAATTGAAATTTCATTTTGTTATTTGTAAGAAAGGGCTTTTGAAACAGAAAGAAATTTATACATTTTAAATGTGACTAGAATGACTACCATTATATGTATATGTATATGTATCTATGCATGAACATGTATATATATGTATATACTATGTATGTACACATACACATAAGTAAAATAAAAATTACAATGTATGTATCAATTAACTTTTCATTTGGTAGCAACAACAACAATGTCATGCCTTAACCATCATAGTATGTCATAAACAACAAGACAAAAATTTTAATTTAGTGTTCTAATATTTATTTAACATTTATTATTTTTATATTTATTAATTTATAAAAAGTTAATATAATAATATATGTGATATAATTGCGTGTCTATTAATATTTTAGAATTCAATTTTATTTTAGCTTAAGGAGGAAAGTTAGGTGGATATTTTCTCTTTTTTACTCTACCAAATTCAATTTTGATGAAATCTCACAAGAAATTTCTTGGAACAGTAAGTATTGGTTGTGTTATCAAGGGCTCTTTGGGACTTTAAATGTCCAAACAACTTTCAATGGATTGTATAATCAAGTTGAATTCCAAAAATTAGTTTTAAGTTTCTAATTCGCAATTCAACATCGACTCAAAGACAATGAAAAATATTGAAAGTGACCTAATGCTTATTTTTCATACCTCTCAAAGTAAAATAATCTCAAAATTAGAAATTGAAAAGTATTTTATAACAAGCTTGAATTCTCTTAAAAACTAAGAAAACATCTCACAAACAATGGTGTGGATTCATGGAATTCTTAGTCAATTAGATTTTAAGGAAAGCAAACTATAGAAAAATAAAGTAATATTTATATATAAATTGGATGATCATTTATAGATACATGATATTTAATTATACATTAATAATTAATTTATAATTTTACAATATAGTATAATAAAAATTTAATAAATTAGAATAGACATTTTGAAAGAAAAAAAATTAAAGCATATTGCTACAATAAGAAGTAGCTCCCTTTCATTACCCATAAAAAGATTACAAAGTTAAACACAAAGAATATGCATTAAAACACGAATAGCTTCAATGATATCCTAAAGTCGTTTGATCTAAGTCGAGGATAATGCTTCTTTATCAAATCATACAAGGCATGCATATGTGTCAATTTTGTTATCCTCAAGAGCCTCTCACATGACTACTACAATCTCGTTCAGTTGTTCATTCTCCTTCCAAGCCTTCACACAAATGGCATCACCTAAGAGCCTAGATTCTGGTTCCAATAGAGCACCTTTCACCACTTCTATAGCCATTGCAGACACCTAAAAATGTCCTCATGAGATCATTAAAATTCATCCATTAATTAAATAGATATTTAAGTTTATTTGATTAATTCATTAGCTTCTTCTACTATTTGTTTTTTGATTGGTAATGGGCAACCATATTTAAGACTAGTGAACGACACTTCAGTCATTCAAATCTGTGAGCACAACCCAATGTAGGCACAAGTCTGCAAGCACAACAGCCTAACAGGGATTTGAACCCTTGTGGAAGTCTCACCAGTGAAGTATTTTGACCACTGCTCTAAATAGGTCACCCCTTTTAGCTTGTTCTACTATTATTTAAATAAATATTTTTATTTATTTAAATAATTTACTAAGCTTTCTTCTAGATCCAAAATTAAATAAATCTCTATATATTTGATAAAACCTATTTATCATTTACCTTTTCTCATATTTATGGAATAAGCACCTTTGTTTATTTTATAAATTCCTAAATCCTTTTCTTTTCATTTCCATCAATCACCCAAATTGATCAACAACTAAATATTGAGCTTATGGCACTTGTCACATGTCTCTTCATTCCTAAAGTCAACACCTTTCCTATCTATCACTCAATCCTAGCCACTCATTTTCTATTGTCTCTTAATCTCCTTCACTCCCACCAAAACCCTACCTAATCTTCAATCTTATTCCATCTCCTAGCACCTCTTAATCTCAACAATTTATAACATGAGGTTTCTATAAAATATATTGTTATCCTCATATTTTCTACTTCGTGACTTTGTGATTTCATGAACTTATGCAATTTTAGACTACCCTAGGCTATCTTGTGATCTTATCTTGTGCACTTGTGAGCTTAAGCCCTTACATACTAGCATCTTTGAGAGTGCATTACTATCCCATCACCATCATATTTCCATACTTGCATTACCTCCACTATCAATCAACCATCTCTATTCTACATAGCATCTTGTTCTTTGTGCTACAAAACTAAGATCACCACATTTCATCCACACAAGATCTTGGAAGATATGAGGACAAGAGAATCAAGTGTTTCATGAAGGCATTTGTGTTGTTTAATGTTTATCTAACTTTGTTTGTTATTTTGTGAAGAAGTGTTATCTTGATATGATGATTGAATACATTATGATTTCCTTTCTTATGGTGGGTCTAGAATAGGTTTTCACACATTATTGTATTGTTCATTTTGACTGTCATCATTTTGGCATGTCTGGTGGGACCTTTGTCATCTACTAAATTTTTTTTCACTTGTTGGAAGTTGTTTCATGTGAATTTGCAAGATTGGAGTTGTCGCAATCACCAAAGCTATATTTTTGACACCCAATCCTACATTTTTGCTCTATCTTCATTGTTTTTTTGTGTTTCTACAAATTTTAATTTTTTGGTATTTTTGTAGGGAACTTGCATTTTTGCATAATTTTCCAATATTTTTGCATTGTGTACCCTACATTTTTGCACTCATATCCTACATTTTTGCACTAATATCCTGTATTTTTGCTTACTAGTTACTCTGTTTGTAGGGTTTCACCAAACCTGCATCTTTGTTTCACCAATTATGCATTTTTGTAAGGTGTAGCTACATTTTCAGTTCTATTTTTGTGTTTCTATCACATAATACACTTAATTTTTTAGTTGGCTTTGGTCTTGAGATAACCCTGAAAAACTAACACGTGGTACAGCTTGTCTATGTGGGTCAAATGCTTGATTTGAGACTACAAACAATTTTTGGTTGCATATTTGGCTTTGGATTTCATAGATTAGAAAATATTTGGTTTTGGTTATTAAAAAAAGCTCACTTGTTTGTCTTAGATTAGATAAAAATTGGTTTTGGTGCTTAAAAAGAATGCAAGTGTTTAGTGTATTTGGTGCATTTGCACACCTTTTTTTTCTTGTGTTAGTAGATCCTAAGGTAGAACACAAGTATCCTCTCCCCTTTCCTTCCAAAGGATCTTGGGTGTAAGAGAAAGTGCATCTACCTTGATAAAAAGACAAAACAAAAAGAATAATCTCCCCTTGCCTTCCAATGGATCTTGGGTGTAAGAGAAATCGTGTCTATCTTTTCCTCTAGAGGGGCCTACCTTGGTAGGAAAATAAGTATTGTCCCCAAGGTAACGAACTCAAGTGGTATTTTCAATTCGGTCTTTTATATAAATGTGGGCAAGGTAAAATATATAGCTCGACTAATATTAGCGCTTACGATTCAATCCCAATTTGCAAGGAGATGTACCTTGGCTATCTTAAACTCCTAGTAAGGTTGGTTAAATCCTTAAGTTTCTTGTTGGATTCTCTTAAGATTCCAGGAGTATCGAATACTACTAGGGTAAGTGCACAAAGATGGGGGACCAAAAAGGGGGTATAATATGCAAATTTTTTCCTCGAATCAACAAACTCTGAACTTCGACGAGAAATTGAAGATACTTAGAGTCAAAACTTGAAGACGCGACAAGAACAAGAGTTGTAATTTGAATCTAGTTTCTAAAATACTAATTTATTTTGAAAATGGTGGATATTAAGGCCCTCAAAAAGGGAGAGAACAAAAATTGTTCCTATTTTTTGTGAAAAAATATAACATAGCGTATAGTGTGTTCCCCCTAAACTTTTTTTTTTTTTTCGGCATTCTTTTAGGGTAAAAGTACAAACCTGTGTCACACTTTTACAAAGGAAGAGGACCACAACATCCAAAACTATTAAACTTTAACGACATAAAAGTGGCATTTGTGTTTAGAATTTGAAAATGATTTAAACTAATGAAATGTGTAAAATTGGATGTAGTTTATGCCTAAAAACTTTTTAATTTTTTTTGAATAAGAATTGACATAGTTTTTTAATTTTTGAAATCCATTTTTTAATTGCTGAAAAACGTTGAAAATCTAGGGTCTAGTTCCCATCAACAAAATATATGTAAATAATCTTTTTTTCCTTTGATTTTAGAATATGTTTTAGATGACATGTACAACTAGTGCAAAAAAAAAAAAGATTTTTTTTCAGTATATATTTTGTCTGTTATAACTATTCAAAGTCGGAGTTACCTGAAATTAACAATTTTTGACTCCTTAATTTGCCCTAGCAAATCTACACCAAATACAAAAAAATTATATACTCTTGAAGAGGACTCTCTCCTCTGGTGTTAAATATAAGTTTTAAATTTTTCCGACGTGATTTGCTATTTTTTTTTCTTTTTTAGAATGAGCATGTTCTTCAATGTTAAAATACCTACTTGGAGTTATTTCAACTTGTAATATATTATATGTAATCAAAAGACTATAAAAATTATATGACCATAATCTAGACTCCGAGCTCTACCAAAGGGTATTTTTATATTTTAAAAAAAAAAGATTTTTGATGGACAATTAAGCCCTAGAAGTGACGTGTTTCCAATTTTCCCATTTTTTTATTTATTTGGCTACCACATGGGATGCCACATAAGTAGTTTCAGCCGAAACAGGTCCAGCCAAAATCGGTTCGGCCGAAACTGTTTCAGCCGAACCTAAGACCGACCAAACAGGGTCGCGTGGATGACCACGACCCTCAAAGCTCATATATAAATGTGTTTTTTAAAAATAAAAAATAAAAAATAATTGTCAATTATTGCGACTTAAAATATTTTTTTAATAAAATCATTTTTTAATTGTCTTAAAGGCGTATTTTTGGGTGTTAAAGGGCAACTACGAATTAAGATTATCAAGGAGGTTTGTATTATTTGCAATTTTATTTCTTTTTTTAGTTTTTTGATATTTTTTTGTGTTTTTTATTAAAGCATTGTTCAATATTAAATTATGAACTTATCAATATTTTTTTTTTATCAAGAGTATATGGTTTTGTGTATGCAGGTGAATCGAAGCTCTGAATTTGAACAATTTGTGCAATGGGAAATAAAAGGAACAGAACAAGAAAATATGATCGATTAAGGGATGAAAAAATGAAAGTTCATACAAAACGTAATGAAGATGAACCTGTTGAAATTCAAGAAGACGCAATTTCTGATTTACTGAATTTATCTAGAAGAACCATTCAAAGATAATTGGGTTAATATTTGTAGACTTCCTCAAAAAGACAACATTTATGAAGATGTAAAAATACAAGTCATTGAATATTGGACCGCTCACTCCTGTGTTTCTTCTAATAGAAGGGATACTATACAGATGAAAGATGAAGAGACCGATATGAAAATTGCACATCCAAAACATTTTATAGATACAACACAAAGTGAATTGTTTGAAGCATTCAAGCAAGAATTTTCAGATGTGAAAATATGTCAAAAAATGTTTGAGAGGTTGTGCCCTTTCTTTATACACATAAATAAGGTACGTGAAACTTTTTTTTGTTGAAATCATGTTGAGTTTCATCTATATTTGCAATCATATAAAAAGGTTATGGAAGTACTTAATTCAAATATGGTCATCCCTGGAAGTACGACACAATTTGTGAAGTCTATTTTATGTGAGAAATCAGAAGATTCAGATGAGTTCAAACTACAATGTATAAAGAGTGCATGTAATGATTGTGGAGATTTACATAAATTTCCATTGCAAATTGAGAATATTAATGTTCCAACGCCAGTTTTGTGGAAGATATTTGAATATGAGACACACTAAACTAAGACCAGAGATGAATCCAAAAAAATTATATTGAAGGAGAGTGAATTCCCCTACCTTGAGTTTATGACCAGGTTCTGTAGCATAATTTATCCACATATCCAACATTGTCATGGTGCACGATGGCAAGCTAAATAGTTTCGTGATTCCAAAAATTGTTTTCCACCTAGTTGTATTCTTTCAGTTGTAGATTTCTCTGAGAACTATACATTCTCCCCTCAATCAAGGTTTCAAGCTCAATATTATCATTCTGAGAAAGTTGCAATATTTGTGCAAGTGACCTATAAACACGCATAATTTTATTTGGATGAGGTAGAAAGTACCAATCCAAATGAACACATTATCATCAAGGAGGTTCATTTCTATATCAGTGATGATAAGGTTCATGATAGGAGCTATGTGGCTCATTGTTTTGCAGTGTATTTTGAAGATATTGTGAATCATGGGATAAAAGCTTCACAACACTGGATTTGGTCTAATGGTTGTGCGGGTAAGCGTATGCACTTCAATTCATTTTCAAATTCTCATTGATTACTTGTTAAATTAGTATGTGATCATAATCATGCATACAACAACTTAATCTTGCAGGACAATTTAAATCTCCAAAAGCCTTTAATTGGCTAGCTATGCAACATGCTAGACGCAATGTTAAGTTTTTGTGGAACTTCTTTGAAAGTGGACATGGAAAAGGAGAGAACAATGGAGCAGGAGCATGTACGAAGCGTGCACTTCGCCAACATGAAATTGCAAGTACAAATGGTGTGAACAATAGTTAAATATATATATCTAGATATTTCAAATAGTATAATTTAAACTTAGATGTATTTTCTTTAAATTGATAGTTCATAAATTTACAGGTAACATGGTAGAGAATTCAAAGAAAATTGTTGAATGGTGTCAAAATCATTTTTCTATTCAGGACACCAAATAAAATAAATGTTATTTTTGGGAAGTGAAAGGTAATTTATATTTTGTAGGAAAAATATAAATTAAAATTTAATTTCGTGTTCATCTATGTTATCATAATTGTTGATCTAAAAATGTACAACTTTCATTTCATATTTGTAACAGATATAGACCGATCTAATCCTTACAATTGTCAAAGGATTGTTGGTATTATAAGTTTACGTCAATTGATGAGTACCAGACAACACAAGCATCTATTGATTCAAGTAAGAGAAAAATCATGTTTCTATGCTGACTGCGTTGAGGACAATCCAATGAGTCAATGTGAGAATATTGCAAATGCATATGCTTCACGATGGGATATGAATGAGTTAATCAGAATGCCTCCTTATGAAGATGACGACATTGACATAAACATTCATGATCCTATATATTCAACTGATTATGAGCGTGTTTCTAATTTAGTTATCACAGGTGCGTGCACATGTACATGTTCTTTTATTTAAATTTAATTTATTGTACTTTTGATTTGAATTTAATATCTAATCTGGATTTGTATAGGTGATATTTTTTTTGTGGTTGCAGATCCTGACAAACCCGAAAGTGTAGATTATTATCTACTTGTTGCCCATTTTTTCCCACTCTGTGCAATTGACCTGGTTTGCCCTGTCTGTTTTCATCTGTCTTGTTTTCCAGGGATTTCACTTCTCTGCTAAAACCCTAAACCCCCTGGAAAACCCTAGCAATCAAGTGTTAAATGATATATCTTGAAGCCCTGGGCCATGTCTTCTATTTCATCGTTACCTTTTTCCAATCACTAAGGACATGTGCTTATTCTTTGGTCACTTGATCGCTTTGCCTCATAGAATATTCCTATTTTCTCTCCCGACTTTGCTTTTTGCCTTGTCGCGTAGTCTAGTGATCTTTTGGAATATTCCCCAGATGTCTTCCGACTTGGCTACAAGTCTTTGGTCGCATGATCGCCAGATATGTCATGAGCCTTGGTGGAGGGTGGGTCCCAAGTCTTTGGTCGCTTGATCGCAGTGAAATTTGTTTCAAGTTATTAAGTTGCGCGAGTGCGCGACGAGCTGCCAATCACGGTCGTCACGCAATCGCGATCTATTCTTGCCCAGGTCCCATCCGTTTTTGACTGTGTGACGAGCCAGAGGATAATGTCATCGCGCACTCACCGAGTAGAAGAGATGAAGATGATATCAGTCGCCAGTATGCGATAAGCAAACAGGAACTCATCGCGCAGTCGCTGATCAAATTGAGTAAATGGAAAAGTGCTCGCGAGTACGCGACAAGAAGAAAACAAGTGTTCGTCGCTCAATCGCCAATGTTTTAAGGACGTCAGAGATGTTCTCGCGACTGAGCGATTGGTAAAAAGAAAAGGCCTCGTTGCGTAGTCGCCGAGCAATCAAATGAAAGAAGAAATGGCTCGCGACTGTGCGATTAATGAAAAGAATGTTGCTCATCGCGGGATCGTGGAACATTTAAGGGCATGCTCAGTTTTTCAGCGACTTAACGGTGGCCGTCCGATGCAAAGCTCAGAAGATCCAATGGCGGACGCGTGGTCAGGTGATCAAAGTGCCCTACAGAGAAGGTACTCCCGACTCAGCGACAGGGGTCAGTCGGGATGTCGCTAGAAAGATTAAAGGGCACATGATGACGGTTAAGAAAAGTCAAAAGGCTCAGACATAGGTTCTCCTGACTTGGCGACTAGGCTTTGTCGCGTGGTCTCAAGATGAAGAGATAGCATCTGGCGATCAGGCAACAAGCCGTGACGGTCTGAGGTAGCAGTTAGGCGCATGGTCGCGGGATGGAAGGTGAGTTAAGTAAAAAGCCTTGCGAATTTGATTTCACACGGTCGCCTTGTCACTGGATCTGAGCTTGGGCCAACCGAGGTTAAAAAGACCGCTGTCGCCTAGTCTGGAGATTAAACCCTGGTTAAGAGAAGGTGCTCGCGACAAAGAGACTAGCCATTGGTCACGTTGTCGCTGGACTTTGAATTTGAATTTCTGGCGGCAATTTTGGCACTGTGATTGCTCGGCAGCCATGGTTCCTCCGTGCTCGTGTTCCAGGGGTGATCAAGGAGTTTTCAATTACAGAAGGTCATACACAGAGAGTCTATTGATCCCAGATTTAGATTTGTCAGTCGTCGATGGAGAAACAGAATATTCAGAGCGTGGAAGGATACAGGGTCCAATCACGAAGTTATTGCTCTCGGGTGCAGTTGGCAGAAGGACACGGTCGTGATCGAGGACTCATTGATGAATTTGAGCGGCGGCCGTCAAGGGTCACTTCCCGTCCTGGGGGACTGTGATCAGTTGGTGAGCATTCATGGCAGAGACTTAGTTGCTGCATATTGCTCATGGATCCAGGTTGCTTGTTCACGATGCATAATCAAGTACAGGGATGGGCGTAAGATAGAGGATCTGATTTGATCGATTCACCTTGATACACATTTATGACCAGATTAGATTTTGTACTAGGGTCAATTATTACATTGTAAATCTGTAACCCTAGCTAGGTTTTGGGCTCCTGCCTGCGTGCATGGGAGTATAAAGAGTTTTTTGAAGAGCCTTAGTGCTCAGATTTTAGCATTTTGTAAAGAGAATTTGTTCTCTCTTGGAGTTATCTGTGGCATTCTTTCTGCCCTCTGGCTTTTACATTCTGTAATCTTCTCATTGATCATGCAAACTATTGGAAGTACTTTGTGATAATTCTTCATATCCCTATGCTTCCTTGTTCGTATCATCTTTTATTGGATCAAAGCTTATGAATGTTAATTAATGGACATTGGGGTTCCTAGTCCCTCTCATTTTCTGCAGATCTGTGTGTTACTGTGTCTGATCTGATTTGGATGTTTTGTGGGTATACTTCAGCCCCTAGCAGTCTTGTCTCATTCCTACACC
>MU228217.1:59529-94500 GCA_018584345.1 Thuja plicata
CTATATAATTGATGCTTTCTTTGTATAAATAGACACCCTTCCTTGAATTCATGCTTCTTTGTTATTGCTTGAACATGATCATAACAAATTAAAATATCTCTTTAATGAAAGTCATTTTCAGAAATTTTACATAGACCCGTACATATTTAGTCATAACTTTTGAATCCAAGACTTTCTCTCCAATCGCTTTGGTGAGATTCTTTGAAATTAGGTTTTCACCAACATATCCAAAATTTAGGAAAAGCCAACAGTGCATTTGTGAGATATGGTTCTTTTATCGAGGCTGTATTTTCTAAGACAGCCACACATTCACCATCAACAAACTACTCTCTTACATTTGCAATCTGGCTCTGATACCATGTTAAGTTTTTAGGATAGCTACAAATGTAATAACACTCTATGTTGTATTTGTTTTCTAAATGAAACAATCTCTCTTTCATTTATATTGGGAATGAGGACAGGAGAGACATGTCCCTTCATGGGACATGTCTATTCATTATTATTTATAAGAAAGCACATACCTCTTCCAACTAATTATAATTTAATCAATCTTATAATGTTTCATCAATCAATTATTAATTAAGAATAATAATATAATAATATAATATTAAATATTAAATGTCATATGATTAATAATAATATAACATATATATTATATTATTATTAATCAACATATATTATATGTATTCTAATGATCATACGACTGAAGATACAAACATTAACAGTTTTTATTGGATCTGGGGAGTCTCATTTTTTTTGGTGCACTTTGGGCAAAAACCAACCTCACGATTGCGTTCGGAAGGCCCAAAAACCCCATAATCCATATAAAACATGACCTATTTGGCCTCCGGAGCATCTAGGAGAATTTTTTTGCCCTACTAGGGTCGTACGGGCACGGAAATCAAAAAAAATTCATTTTTTTCACAAAAACCTTTGAAAATTAATGCCTCCGGCGTTATTTCTATCGCGCCACCGGCGCTCTGCCCGCGCGCCGCCCTCCGGCCACCATGCCACCACCGGGACCCACTGCGCCGCCCAGCCGCCACCACCACCCAGAGCGGCCGGACGTCCCGTGACAGCCATACGGTCGTCAAAATATTTCCCGGGACTTTTTTTTTCCAGGGAGCTAGTCTTTTGGGGGTACCTATGCCTTTTTGGTCCTACAGGGCTCATACAGACTTGGATTTTTGACTTCCATATATCGTCGAAAAGCTCTTTCTGAACCCGTCGCTCTCATCTAGGTTGCATTTCCTGATTTTTCCATTTTCTTTCTAGATTTTGCAGTCAAAGATGTACCTTCTTTTATGCTCATGTTCTACTTCTGGAACTCGGGTTTTTTTCTCATTTCTTGTACTTTCATAGTAATTTGTGGTGTACAGGGGATAGTATTATACATTGTGGGGGGTGAATTTTACTTTTTGCAATTTCCTTCAGAAAGACCCTTCTACTTCCGTCTTATTCTTCTCTCAATGTCGGACCCCTCTGTGGCCCGGTTGACACCACATAACTACCACACATGGAAGCCACAAATGACCAGACTCCTCATGTCACGAGGTTTATGGTCCTACATGGATGTGGCTCAGCCAGTTCTACAGAGGCCTTATGAGGCTCTTATGCACAGAAATAGGATGGATGAGGCAATGGGCCTCGTTTCCATGAATATTTCAGATGGGTTATTGTTCCACCTGGATGGTCTGACCACACCCAGGGATATGTGGGACAAGTTTTCCACCTTGTTTGGCACCATGAATCAGTTTAGGGTTCTCCAGATAAATGCAGAGTTCACCTCCTTGGTACCTGAATCATTCACCAGCATTAAGGACTTCCTGATGAAGTTCAAATCTCTTCGATCTATTTTACAAGTTGTTCGAAAGACAAAGTCAGATGATACTCTCAAAACTTTGTGGCCCTTATCAGATTTTCACTTCTACCTTCTACTCCACTATGGATGCACTGGGTGCACGTCATGTTATGCCCTCTTTTGAGACCTTATGTGATAGGTTAACTCATGAGCAATCTAAGCTCAGTCAGATGAATTCTCTTACAGGTTCACAGTCACAGGAATTTCTTGCCAAGTCATCTCAGGATACACAGAAGTCGAAGTCAAAGCAAATATTTGATTCCTCTTCTCAGCACTCTACTGGCCCACCATCTTCTTCTAAGAAGGAGAAATAGAATACTGAGAACCCTACATGTTCCTATTTTTAGAAGGGGCCTCATGATGAGTTACATTGTTTTCAGAAGAGATTTGATGGCTATGAGAAACAGATTGCAGATTTGCAAGCTCTCCTTCAGAAGAGCACTATTTCCTCTCCATTCTCTTCCACCTCACAGGGGTCTACTTTTTAGTCTTCTGCCTCATCTTCATAATCTGGATAGGATTTTGGATAGGGTCATGCATTATATGCTTCCATTGCATCCCCTTCCCAAGTCCCTTGGATACTGGATTCATGTGCTTCTCACCATATGGCATATTCTCCAGAGATCTTCTCTTATATTGAGGCTTCTCCCATTCCCCCACATTCTCATGGGAAATAACATTGTTATGCCAGTCTGTGGGGAAAGTTATGTACGCATTTAGGATGGCACATTCAATGATGTACTATATGTCCCATCTCTATCTGCAAACCTTCTCTCAATTTACCAGATTACACACAGTGGATCAAGGAAGACAGTTGAGTTCACGCCAGATTTAGTCTTCATTCAGGATAGTGTGACAAGTGGCATTGTTTCTACAGGGATAGTTGATCATTCCACCCATCTCTACACCTTTTCTCACTTTGGTCCACCATCTCCATCATCAGAGCACAGCTCTCCTCTTCTGCGAGAGCATCATGTGGTGCAGTCAGGTCACTTGAACCTCTATGTTGTTGCTGAGACCACTGTTGTGACTAAAACACCACATCTTGTTGAGGTTCTTTCTCTTCAGCAATACTCTTCTTCAGCACTGCCAGACCCTCCAGCTCCATTCATCGAGCCACCAGGTGCAGTTTTTGAGGATTCTATAGAGGACACTCCTCTCCTCTCTCATGATAGTGTCAACACACCTGTCACACCACTTGCATTGGGGATTCCATTTCAAGATCCTCATGTCTACTCATTTGAGCATCAGCTCAACCTTCTAGTGTCACCTCGTCTTTCAAGGTCACCTCTTCCGTGCTCACTTCCTTTCACTCCTTTGTATTGGTGTCATGGTGGTTTGTTCATTGATCCAGGGGTTCTTTCATCCTGGGGGGCTTTGGAGCCTCGACCCTCTCTCACGGGGGGGTTGGCAGCATGCATTGTACTCATGGCTTTGAGAGAGTCTCTTGAAGTCATCTTTTGTCTTTTGCTTGCTTTTTTATCTCTTTTTGGAGAGGATTTTTTCCCACTGGGTTTTCTCCTTTATCTCCAGTTCATAGAGATTTCCTTGTTTTGGGTACCTGATCAGGCCTTGTTGTCGGGACCCATTTCTTTCTTTCATAGCTATGCTAGGTTAGCTTACCTCCTAAGATTTTCTTAAGGGGGGGAGGGAGGTACTAATTAGTACCTCAGATTAGCCAGCTATTTTTGATATGATTAAGATGATGGGAGCTCCTTTTTCTCTTAAGCTTTCTCGTAGGTGCATATAATTAATATGTTATATTAATTATTTTGTACACCCTAGCTTTTTCCTTTTTTAGGGTTTCATTCACCTTTAAGGTTGAATGCTTGTAATCTTTTTTGCATACTCTCAAAATACATTTTGAGCTCTCACATTTTGAGCACAGAGGGGTTTCAGCTTTTTCCTTCTTTTGCTTCATTCTTTGTAACAGGTATCTTGCATGCAAATTGGTCTTGGAAGTCGAAGTTGTATTTCTCAGTTTCTACAAGTGAAACTATCTCATTACATTCAGAGGGTGAATGATCTGGTTAGCTCAATTAGATGTGCTTGTGGTACCTTAGAATATAATAAAGTCATATGCAAATGTCTGATATCATTGTCTGCATGTTACAGTGAGAAAGTTGTATTTATTGAAGAATTTATGAATATGTAAGACATTACAAGAGAAGCCCTAATGCGTAGACTATGTGCTTATGAGATGACCGCTCTTACTAAGGAACTTTTGAAGGTTGAAACTACATTCAAAGCTAGTGTGACCAAGCATGATCAGGGAGAGAATTATTCTAAAGTGATAAAAGATAGCTACTATGCTAAGAAATGGAAAGAGATTATGGAAGAGGAAAGAAAGATTGATGAACTTGAAGCCTTGATTGCAAGAATATTTCCTAGAGGCTCTAGTAAGTATGAAGGAAAGTTATCTTTGAAATATTTTTCTTGTAATAAGATTGATCATATTGTATCTAGATGTCCAAATAAAGTCTCGAAGAAATCTGAAGTCAGATCTAAGAAATTTACTCCTAAGGGTCATAGAAGTTTTTATGTTGTTGAGGAAGGTTTGACTGATGATGTATCTTGTGCTAGTGATGAAGAGATTTTTTTTTTATTGTTATTAAAGAAGATAATCGTAAGGAAGAGAAAGCACTGGTTTCACATGTTGTTAAAAGAGATGAATGGGTCATTGATAGTGGGTGTTCACATCATATGACTAGTGATAAAAATAAGTTTGTGAAGATTGAAGACTTTGATTGTGGTGTTGTTAGGTTTGGTAACAACATGCCTTTCTTGATAAAAGGGAAAAGGATCTATTACTCTTGATGGTAAAAATAGTACTGATGATGTTCTCTATGTTTAAGGATTAAGTCATAACTTGTTAAGTGTTGGAAGTTGTTAGAAAAGGGATACAAATTGGAATTCATAGAAGGAGTGTGAAAAATCATCAGAAGAAATAGAAATTTTATTGCATCATGTACACAAACTACATGTAATTTATTTCATTTGAAAACTGTTGAGAATAAATTATTGATTGCTAAGGTTGATGACAGTATGTTGTGGAATAGAAGATTTTATTATGTAAACTTTGATAATATGGTAAAGGTTATCACTACTAATGTTGTAAGAGATTTTCCTAAGCTAATGAAGCCCAACAATTTGTGCAAAGAATGTAAATTTGGAAAACTAATTAGATCTACTTTTAAGAGTAAGACATATAATTCAAATGGATTGCTAGATTTGGTACATGCAGATTTATGTGGTCCTACAAAAACAAGAAGCTATTATGGTGATGGATATTTCATGTTATTCATTGATGACTATTCAAGGATGACATAGGTCACATTTCTTAGAGAAAAATTAGAAGCTTTTCAGAAATTTTATATATTTAAGATGATGGTTGAAACAGAGTCTAGACAGAGACTGAAGTGCCTAAGATTGGATAGAGGAGGAGAATTTACATCTTGTGAATTTTATGCTTATTGTTAAGAACATGAAATTAAGAGGTAGACTTATGCTTCGTGGACCCCATAGAAGAATCGTGTTGTGGAGAGAAGGAACAGAATTATCCTAGACACATCTAGAACCATGATGATTGAAGGAAATGTTCTGCAGATCTATTGGAGAGAAGTCATGAATATTGTTGTTTATACCTTGAACTGAGTGCAGATAAAGAAAGGAACCAGTAAGAATCCTTATGAACTTTGGTATGGTCATATTCCTACAGTGAAATACTTTAAAATTTTTGAAATTAAATGCTATATCAAGAGAGATGAGGATATTGGAAGGTTTGATCCTAGGACTGATGAAAGAATATTTCTTGGATATTCTACTAAGAGAAAAGAATATAAGTGTTATAACTATAGACTAAAGAAGAATGTTGAAAGTACGAATGTGAGAGTTGATGAAAATGTGCAAAGATCATAAAGAACTTGCAGGTTTGATGAAGAAGACAATCAAATTATGGAACAGCATAATCAAAATCAGGATCAAAATGGTTTGGTAGAGTAGACTAAAATAGTGGAAAATGAGGACGATATTCAAACAGAAGGGTCAGCTAAAAATTTAAATCCAAAAAACCCACGGTATGTAAGGATTAATCATTCTTAAAATGCTATTATTGGTGACAAGAATAGATGTGTTTAGACTAGAGGAAGAATTGCTAGAGATGAAACATGTTTTCTATCTGAATTTGAACCTAAAGAGTTAAAATAACCTTGTAATGATGAGAGTTGGATAAATGTTATGAAGGAATAACTTGATAAGATTCAAAAGAACAAGACTTGGATTCTTGTTGCTAGACTTGTGAACAAGAATATGGTTGAAACTAAGTGGGTATTGAGGAACAAGTTGAATGGGGATGGAAAAGTGGCTTGGAACAAAGCTAGACTAGTATGCAGAGGGTATTCACAGATGGAAAGTATTTATTTTCAAGAGACATTTTCCCCTATAGCTATAATTGAAGTTTCAGATTACTTCTTACATATGCAGCTTAAAGGAATTTCAAAGTTTATCATATGGGTGTCAAGTCTGCATTTTTGAATGGTGAGTTAGAGGAAGATGTTTACATTGAACAACCTAATGGATTTCCACTAACAAATGAAGGAAGCAAGCCCCTAGAGCTTGGTATGCTAGATTGGGTGGGTACTTGACAAAGATTGGATTCATTAAAGGTATTGTTTTTTTTTTTTGTTTTTTTTTTCTTTTTTTTTTGATCGGTAAAAGGCCGAAGCCAAATAATTTTATTAATCTATAAATTTACATAAAATTTTCTCCATTCCTATGAGCACTGGTAGGAAAGAATGGAGAAGAAAACCTCCAGTCTTGCCCGGGACCGAAGTCCAAAATACAGAATACATTGACTATAATAATGAGGGCATTCCCTCATTTACAGAAGAACTTATTCAAATCCTTGTTAACATAAGTTTGAGCACAAGCGAGGCGGTTTGAGAATTTTCAACACAGTCTCGATAAGGCTGAGGTGAAAACCCTTAATGTTGGATCCTTGTCTCAATCTCTAATTTGGAAAACCTGCTTTACCTACAAACACAAATTGCTTGCCAAATCTTGCTAATAAAATATCTGTCAGCTTGAAATATTATCTTACAAAGGATCGACATTAGGTATCAAATTAGCTGAACCTGCTGATACTACTGTTATAAGAAAAAATAACACTACTTAATGCGCATAGTTTTTATACATATAATGGAAGAACTTTGAAAAATTGTACTTACTATTATCCCCAGAAGCCAGTATACCTTCAAAACTATACTCACTCTTTATTCTTCAAAGCCAGTATACCTTAATAAGAAGCTAATATTTAAATTCTAAACTAAAACCATATTACATCCTTCTGACATGATTCTTATAGGACTAGAAAAGAATTAAATGCTACCAAGTCCTGCTATTTAAACCTTTGACGATCTTGATTGTTGAAATCTTTGTTGATGATATCATTTTTGGGGGTAATGATGAGTTGCGTAATGGTTTTGTTGAAGAAATGCACAAATAATTAGAGATGTCAATGATACGTGAGATGAAAGTATTTCTTGGATTGTAAATTGGTCAGTTACACAATGGGATTTGCATTACACAGTCCAAGTATGTCAGAGAACTGTTAAAGAAATTTGGTATGGAAAATTCAAAACATGTTATATGACTTCATTTTCTTCCAAGGTACCACCAGCGCATCTGATTGAACTAACAAGTATAGGAAGGGATGATTTGACTATAATATGTGTTGGATATATCTTGGAAGGGGTCAATTTGATTATCCCCAAGGTTTCAGGTTCACTAAGGAGGCAAGGATCTATTCTCTCCTCTACAATACATTCACTATCCATTGTGTAGTTGAAGGTGTGACATCAAGGGTTCTAGGAAAGTGTTGTTGCATATATATTTAATGATCAATATTGTGATTGGGGCAAAAATTAAGGGTATGTAAAAAGATTGTAATATCATCAAATATTGAGTTATAAAAAGGTTCTTTTGGTAATATTTTTAACATTATTAACTGTGTTTAGCATAGTGAATATATGCAAGTGTGATTTCTCAGTATTGTTGTAGAAAATGTATTAAGTTGAAATTTAGACATTTATGCATCATTGTCAATTCAATGTCCATTTTTAAATAACTAAAAATTTAAAAATTAGAGTGAAAAATAAGTTTATCAAATGGGGTTGTCTATTATAGTGGTATTAGAGCAATGTATCCTGTCATCTTGGAGGGTACATCGTGAGGGATCAAGGACATGTGAGGGTATGAACAAAAACCATTTACTCACCATTACAATACATGAATAAATATATTTTTATTAAATACAAAGCCATATGAATAGATAAATTCATTAGTACACATGATTACAGGTGAACAGAATGCAAGTGATATGGGTGAGAGAAGAGAACCAAGTGAGGAGATATTTCTCAACTTGCTAGATGATCTAGTATAGGGACAACAACATGTTCAGAAAAGAACCCAAGAGAAGAATCAACAGATGGACCTATTGATGCAGATGATGGCTAGGAAGATGGGCATTAATAGAAATATTGGTGGTGGAAATAGTGGAGGGAATGGTGGTGGAAACAATGTATAGAAAAATTACAATAGATAGAATATTAATAACGTATAGAATGGTGACTTTTACCAAAATTCCTCACCATTGATGCAATTTTGCTAGAGATGGTATATTTATCAATGGCATGTGGAGAAAATGGGCTCCTATAAGAGTTTGATCCCAGCATGTCGTGGAGAGATGTGATACAGATAAAGGAAAACCTTCATGGTTCTTTGAGAACACAGGCGAATAAGTTTTGTCGAGTAGAACAGAGGGAAATCTGGTTGAAAAGCACGTAGAGAAGAGTAGAGCAAAGCAAAAGCCTAAGAGACTTATCCCACATTCACCGTGTGGGTAAGTTATAAGTTACTTTTATACAAAAATGCACTAAAGTGAAGTGCCAAAAGGTAAGCGCCTTTTGCCGAGCGGTTCATGCTTGGCACTCATATAGCAGAAAAATTGGTGGTCAAGACAAATGTATATTTAGTGGGCCAAGTCAAACAAAGATGGAAAGGTGTCAGGTTGTCGTAATCTCACAGTCTAACAGACCAAGAAAATAAAAATATGGCATGATAGCGAGGGCGTACCACACAGTAGTGTGGAGTTAATCAAGCAAGTGATGAGGGTGTGTCACATAGCTAGTCCAAATCAAATAGAAAAATTCCACGGGATAGTGAGGTGCCAATACATGGTGGCCCAGGCCTATGTGGTAGATGACAAGGCGGATAAGTGGGAAAATCAGATGATGACACGTAGATGGGAAGCATAGAGAAATAAAGTGGGAAAAAAAGACAGGTGTTACATGCTCGTGATCTCGTGGTATGACACAAAGAGAGAGAGAGAGAGAGAGAGAGAGAGAGAGAGAGAGAGAGAGAAGTGTCATGTAGCAAGGTGGGCTCAGGTACAATCCAAGGTAGATCGATGCTAAGGTGATAAGATAAACCAATAAGAGAGAAACACGTGGTGGCCAAGAAGTTTTTAAAGTGCTCAAAGGGAGATTAAAAGGTGATTAGATCGGAAGGTTCCCATGATCCCGCCGAATAAGTCGTGAGGAAGTTAAAATCCATGGGATTGTGAGATGCAGCCGTGTGTCCTAGCCGAGGTAGAGCCAAAGCAATTCCCACGAGATGAATGGGGCCCATGGGCCGAGTAAGGTGCTTCCATGTAGTAAAAGCTGGGGTCGAGAAAGTGGCTAAATAAATGTAGTCTGCCTAACTTAAACCTTACTGCCACATCATGGTCAAAAGGTGATTGATTGCTAGTTTTTAAAGCTAGTTAGACTTTTGTTTAATGACAATAAAGGTGGCAGTATTTTCTACATGCATAGAGAGGGTTTCGAGGGTTTACACCATAGATCTACCAAGTTAAAGAACCCTCACTTTAGCCTACTCCAACAAAACTTAAGGTTTGGAGAGTGATTTCAATGTAGTTGGTTACAACCCGACTCCAGATCAGAGGCCACATTGGTTAGTCAATACCAAATTGCAGGAGTTTTCACCTCAATTTTGCATGTTTTGGGCCAGAGATTTCAATAAAGACTTTCTTCTTCTTAATCCTTTCTGTAATTTAGTTATGAATCATTCCAGTTGATCATAGTTTCATGGAGATTTGACCTAGTGTTTACTTTGGAATTGGTGTTTTTTTTACTTTAAAAGAAAGGTTAGGGTTTACAGTAAGAGGTTCCACATTTTTTTGAAGAATAGTAGGAGTGATTGTTTTTCTAATCCTCTAGTTTTCTAAGAGGTTGTGGAAACTAGTATGATAGAAATTTCCTTTTGGATATTGAATAAAGATCATAGTTTTGCAGACCTTCTTTGAATTCACTTTATTGTATGTAGTCTTGGATTTGATGTTCCCTTGTAGTGTATTCATCCTTTGGATCATGCAAGTTTATGTCTTTGTATTGCATCTTTAAGTGGGTAGTATTGCACCTTGTGTAGGTTGTAAGTTGTGATTTCATTTTTTATTTCCATAATATGGTTAACTGTGATGAGTATTCATCCTCTTAACCTATATTAAGAGAGAAACTATAAATCCTCCTTATGAAACATTGATATATCAGTTGTGTAATCATCATATTTGTGTCATATGTTTAATCTTGTCTTCCATCAAGAACTCCATTGTGATTAGTGGTGGATTACCATTACATTATCTTTTGTGTATCACCTAGTAGATTAGATTTGTTTAAGGTTCTTTCAATTTTGCAATTTCAATCCCTTTTATCATCAAAGTTTCCCTTTTGGTTCAAAAAATTTCATAGGTGAACATCAAATAGGAACTGGCCTAGAATCTGGAGATTCGCTCCATCCATAGGAAATCCCACCACCTTTGGAGTGTTTCCATGTTATCCTAAAATTATCAAGTCTTCATGCAAGCTTGAGAATGGGTGCAATTTCAGTCCTCAACAGTGACAAAAAGGGAAGAAATGTTGATGATAACTTTGTACATGCATCTCAACCAAAAAGAATAGTGATCTCAAGACCTCTTATACCCACCTTCCCACCAAGGGTTTTGGTACAACAAGAGAATGAGAAAAAATCATTGGGTTGAAGGATTAGGTTCGACAAGATTGGGAGAGTGGAGGGGTTGATTTTCAAGTGGTCATAACTTTCAGGGAATACATGGATGTCACAACGAAGCATCTATCTCACATGGGTGGTAGAACGTAGAATCATGACATGTAGAAGAAGGTGGGCCATCTTACACTACCCTAATATGATGGATCTAAGAAGACCACCACCCACCACTATAGCATGGGTATAGAAGGTGCACACTTACTTTTAGTTCAATCCCATTCTAGGGGAGGAAGCTATTAAGTATGTAGTGACTCATTTGGAAAAAATTGCACATGAGTGGTGGCATCACAGTATTGTCACCATGGGACACAATTATATTAATTTTTATGTAGATTTTATTAAAATATTGATTGAGAGATTCAATAAGAAGGATCCAAAATTTCATTTTAAGGAGTTAACGCAATTTAGACAATGGGCACCAGTTGAAACATATATAGAAAAATTTTAGAGGCTTTCAATTCTATTCATCAATATTTGATAGAGAAGACTTATAGTTTTGTTGATGGATGGTTTAGAAAATCCATTAAAAGGATGGATCAAGGGCCTCAATCCCTCTACATTGAAAGAAGATATCAAGAAATCCAATGACATGGAAACCTCTACCCCTTCAAAGAGTAAATTACAGTCAAAGATATTCTCAAAAAAGAAGGACAAAGATAGGGAAAATTCCCATAAGGATTCCCATCAATCAAGGAATAATTCAAATAGATTGGATAGTGATCAACTAAATAAAATTGTGCGAAATAATTTGTGTTTCCATTGTAGAGAACCATGGGGCCCTTTGCATAAGTTTTTTGTTAAATAAAAGGCTAAGGGAATTGAGTAGTTTGCTGAATAATTAGTATCAAAAAATCAAAACAAAAAACTGATTTAGGGAGCAGTGATGAACATAATACATTAGAAGAGGAGTCTGACGATGATAGGATCATTGCATGATTTATTGGTACCCAGAAGGCAATAACTTTCAAAGTGAGCAATGTGATATAGGGACAATGAGTGATCTCTTTGATAGACACAGGAGCTACTCATAACTTTATTGATAAATGTTTTATAACTAAGAGAAGGTTACAAATGGAAGAACATGATGGGTTCAAGGTAATAGTAGCTAGTGGGCATAACCTTCTTATAAATCACAAGATATCTAATCTACATATGCAGTTGGGTGAAATTATTAGTTGGTGATTGAATTCTATGTGGTAGACGTGAGTGACTATGGTATTATTCTTGGTATGACATGGATGATGTCCTTAGAAGAGTTTACTTTTAATCTACAGAGATTGTAAATGAGATTTGTTCATCAAAGAAGGAAACTGGTACATAGGGGACTATTAAATGTTGGGCTAGAGTGGTTTCACTTAGGAGAATGGAATGATTCTTCGGGCGTGATGATATGGTGTGGGCAGAAGAGGGTCTCATTATGCCTATAGTTTCTGAGTAGTAGGTTGAGATTTATCATCTTGATGTACAAAAGGTAGTACCTAGTCGCGCTATGGTTTTTGGTAGCATTCCCCATGGAGTTCCTCATGAGAGAGGAATAGAGAATGTCATAGAATTGGAATAAGGGGCCAAATCAGTGATCACCACCCCTTATTTTTATCATAACAAGTATAAGGATGAAATAGAAAATTATATTAAAGAATTGTTGCATATGGGACACATCAAGCCAAGAAAGAGCCATTTTTCTTTAGCAGTGGATTGGTTTAGAAAAAATATGGAATGATGAGAATGTGTATTCATTATAGAGATCTTAATAATAAAAATATCAAGAATAGATATCACATACCATGGATTGATGAGTTGATTTATGAAATACATAAAGCATTTTACTTCTCAAAAATAGACTTGAGGTCAGGGTAGCACTAGAACAACATCAGGGTTAAGGACAATGAGAAGACACTCTTCAGGTGTCATTTAGCCACTTTGAGTATTTGGTTATGTTATTTGGACTAACCAATACTCATGTCACATTCTAGAGTTGTGTGAATCAAGTATTTAGGAAAGAGCTATGGAAATTTATGTTGATCTTCTTTGATGATATCTTGATTTTGAACACTTGGTAAGAGCACTTGTAGAATCTAGAGGAGGTCCTGATCATTTTGGAGAGTGAATCTTTGACTGATAAGAAATCAAAATGTGAGTTTGGCATGACATATTTTTTATACCTTTTCCATATCTTTATCATAGATGGAGTGAGAGTGGACCAAGAAAAGATTAAAGTCATCATTGAATGTCCAACTCGTACAAGTCTCTGTCAGCTTAAGGTTTTCTTGGGTTTGTATGGATTTTACAAGAGTTCTATGAGGGGATTTTCATAAACAATAGCTCCACTTATGGATCTTATGAAGAAGGGAGCCTTCAAATGGTCTTATTCAACTCATGGGTTTTTCGAACACTTTAAACAGGTGATGTCCTCCTATCCAGTTTTAGCACTTCTTGAATTCACTAAACCATTTGAGTTATATTGTGATGTATTAGGGAAAGGGGTTTGTGTAGTATTAATGCAAGAGAAACAACTTATATCATATGATAGAAAAAAATTGTGAGGGGTATATAAAAGTGAATTCATTTACGACATGGAGATGTTGGCCATTATGCATGCGTTGGCCAAGTTTAGATCATATCTGCTGGTAGGAATATTTGTAATTAAAATAGATAAAATAGTATTTTATGAATCATAGGACTCTCAATGATAGATAGAAAAATTTGATTACCAAGTTACAAGCATATGAATTTGACATTGAATATCTCAAAGGTAAGGAAAACATGATAGAAAATGCACTTTCATGGAGGCCACACATATTTTCTTTAGTTGAGATATCGGTTGATTGGAAAGAAATGATCACAGTAAATTACGCTAAGAATCTATTGGCAACAAGGTTGATAGAGGGCACCACCCAGGAAGACAAGTATATATAGTGATCGATGATCTCATCTTCTATAAGGACAAAACCTACTTAGTGTCTACTTCACGTCTTAAGGTGATGATTTTGAGGAGATTTCATGATGTGTCATTGGTTGGAAATTCAGGTTTCTTTAAAACATCTAAGAAGATTTTGGATAGGTTCATGTGGAAGGGACTTAAGAATGAAGTGCAAAAGTATGTTAGAGAGTGTCTAGCTTCCCAGAAAAACAAGAATGAACGTACCTTTCCAGAAGGATTACTTCAGACCTTACTGTTTCCAAAGTGAAAGTGGGAAAGTATATCAAAGGACTTTATTACAGGATTTCCCAAGGTCTGGGGTAAGGATTGCATTTATGTGGTAGTTGACAAATTGACAAAATTCACACATTTCTTTGTTATTGCAACAACCTGTACAACATGCAAACCAGTAAACTTTCTATTCAGGAGATGTTTTTGACTTCACAAGATGCCCATGAACATTGAGAGTGGTAGGACAAAAAATTATTGAGTTAATTATTGCAGGAACTCTTTAGGTTAAGTGGTACTGAGCTTACTCCAAGCACTATCTATCACCCACAAACTAATGGTCAAATAAAACTTGTAAACAAGTCATTTGAAGGGTATCTCTAGAATTAGGTATTAGGGTAGAAAAAGGCATGGCTCGAATGGTTTCACGTGGGTGAGTATTTTTACAATACTACCTACCATATGACCATTGAGATGACTTCATTTATGACTTACTTTTTGGAGAGAGCAAGGTTTCCAAGGAAAAGGATTTGTCACACAAAAGTCAAGACATCCTAAGATTACTAAAAGAGAATATCCAAGAGGCTCAAAATTAGAAAAATTTGTATGTTGACGAGCATAGAGTGGAACACAATTTTGAGGTAAAAGATATGGTTTATCTAATACTTCAACCTTATAGGAAGTCTACACTTAAGAAGAGTGGAGCATAGAAACTTAAATTGTAGATTTATAACCCATTCATAGTTTCTCAATGCATTGGGGAAGTGGCCTATGAGATATATTTATCATCAAGTAGAAATGTTCATAGTGTATTCTATGTCTCTAGGCTTAAGAATTCTCTAGGTCATAATGCGGCTCCATAAGTAGAGTTACCCCATCGATGAAGAGGGAAAATTAATATTGGTTTTAGAGGCTATCATAGACATACGAGAGAGAACACTATGGAAGAGGACCATCATAGATTACTTTGTCAAATAAATCAATCTTCCAATAGAGGATGCCACATGGGAAAATGAACAAACCTTGCAACATCCAAAAATAAAATTTCTTGAGGACAAGCACTATTAGGGAGAGCAGGCTATAATGTTCCCTATCTAGCATGTGTTTTATGAGGTTGTCATTAGCCTATTTCTCCATGGTCTTGTAGGCTAACCAAAACATTTAAGGTAGCTTGAGGATACTTACTATTTATAGTAAGCTAGTTTGGGCTAGATCGCTATCAGTGATTCTTGGATGGTATCATTTCGATAGTAATTATTTAACACTGACTAGATATTTTAATAATCACTTGATATGATTTATTTATTTAGAAATAAATTTAAAGTTATAAATTTAAATTAAAATATTTCTTTATTGTTACAAGGACTAAGGTTTTAAAGGAAAGTTATTTAAAATATAAATATTCTCCTTTATTAATGGTACTAGGGAAAAATAGACTTAAAATAAAAAGGGAAGTTTATCTATTTATCCCACATTGACTGATGAAGAAAGGGAAGGCTCTTGAAAATCCTCTAAAATTAAAATAGTGTGGCTCATTTTGGGCATGCTTTGTTGAATATGAGAATCTGAAGTTTGTTCCTAAGAGTTCAAGGGTTTTTTATGAAAAAGTATCTCATAAGTAGCAATGTCTAAATTGTTGAGAAATACAGTCTAGAGGTTCATTTTGGTGCTTCCATAAAGGTAAAATATGAATACACAATATAGTTTTTTCCTTGTATTTTATGTAGTTTTAGTTATGAGAAATATTCAAGAGGTTCGAATTGAGATCTGATAGCTTATGCCCAAGGATCTAATGTTGATAGATTTCATTTCCATTGTTGGATAAATTTAATAATTGGTTGTACAGTTTATGTCGGGTCGTACCCTTTGGAGTGTGTCATACAAGCCTGGGAAGGGAATGAGTTGATTGTAGTATGCATTGGATATATCTTAGAGAAGGTCAATTTGATTATCCCAAAGGTTTTTAGGTTCACTAAGGAGGAAATGATATATTCTCACCTCTATAATCTAATATTCACTGTCCATTTTATAGTTGAAGGTGTGACATCAAGGGTTTCATCAAAGTTATTGATGTTGCATACACATGTAGTGATCGATATTTTGATTGGTGCGATGATTAAGGGTATGTGAAAAGAATTGTAATATCATCAAATAAGAAGTTATAAAAAGGTTCTAATGTATTAAGTTACGATTTAGACATTTCTGCATTATTGTCAATTCAGTATCCATTTTCAAACAACTACGAACTCAAAAATTAGAGTGAAACAAATAATTTTGTCAAGGGGGATTTCCTATTACAATCAATGTGGTTCTTCTCTTTGGCATATTTTATTTGATTTGCCTATCAATTTGAATGCTAATGAAGGCTTTTCATGGATTGAGATTCTTGATGGGTATGCATATTCGTTTGATGGTACCCTTAACATATTTTGGTTTATCTTGACTAATGAAGTGCTATGGTATTTATGGAAGGGTAGGAATAAAGAGGAATTTCAATCCAAAATAAGACACCTTACTAAGTTTAAATGTGAACTCACCTACTTTATGATCATTTTACATTTCTTGCAACAATGGAGATCCCAAAAGATAGGTTCATGTTGTTTCTAAAATGAATGATATTAGTGTACAAGTAAGTCAAATCTATCCATTTATTTCCTTATGGGAAGAATAATCTGAATGAAGAGAAAGCAAAACTATCGAACAAGTATTTGGAAGAGGAAAAGATCTCCAAGATAGACATTGATAAGATTAACAGAGATATGAGAAAGAAGCGTGAGATCAATTGGGATACTACTGTGGACCCCAAGATTGAACCACAATGGGTTGCTTTTGATAATTATGGGGTTTAATGTAGCAACAATATTATTGGTTCATGGGACTGATTATGGCCTATCTTTATGTATATTTTGTAACTCTTCAATATCCTCTCTTTTTTTTATGTTTCTAAACACTTGGTGATCAAGTTTGATCATGGACTGGGATAGTATCCCCTTATAATGTTGAACCATCTTAAAAAGTAAGCACCCTTGTTAGGTGCTCATTTTTAGCCCCATTTTAGCATTTATGGGTTCCCACATTGATTTCATGTTCTTCTATCCCTTTTTGCATCCTCCAAATCAATATTATTTGTTCAAAACTCAAGAATGATTGTAATTTCTATGTATATTTCCCAAATATTCATCCATTCATATAATTTATTTTCCCTCTAGGACCTATTAGGCCCCATCTTTTGTGATTTAAAGATTTGGATGTGTTTATGCTTGATTTTATAGCTTATCTTTCCATTTTTCCCCGAATCACCTAACACTTCTCGAATCCCGCAACCAAACCTCAAAATTTACACTTTTCAGGTATAGGTCGAACCTATACCAGGTATAGGTCAAATAAATTTCTACCTATACCGTGTATAGGTCGAACCACTTTTGACCTATACCTTGGGGGTTGAATTTTGGTGGGTTTCGGGCCCGATGCAAAGTATTTTAGTTCTCCCGCCCAGTGAGGTCGTCCTTCATGAATCTAGACTCTGAAATCACTATAAAAGGAGGTCTCTTCCTCTCATTTTCACATCTCATGACACCTAAAATTCATGATCTCAGTCCATCAATTGAAATACATCTCATCTTCATGCAAGTATTATCAAGAAAGCTATTGTGCATTCAAGGAGTTTCAAGTAAGCAAGCATCCATCCATTGAAGGCATTCATCATCAAGCATTCAAGTGTAAGGAAGCCATTCAAGAATTTCAAGTCTTCAAATCCATCATTTCCATCATGCATCTAAGGCATTTCCTTCCACAAGTCTAGCCTATTTCTCCTATTGGAGGCTAAGCAAAGGAGTTTGAAATCAAGGGAGGAGATCTACATTCATCCATTCAAGTTGTCTTCTTCTCTTTCTTGTTCAATCCAACATTGTGGAAAGATACAACATTCATCCTTCAAGCATTTGGTTTTATGATTTCCTATTGGGTTTTTGTGGATTTCAAGTTATTGCATCAACACTTGTGATCGTCTTCAAAGTGGCATTGCATCATTGAGGTATAAGGTAATTTATGTTTCAGATCTACATTATATTTCCTCGTGTAACTTTAATTACATTTCAAGGTTAATTCCTAAACAAGGGCTTGAAAAAGGAAATCCCCTCCCCACCACAATTTCCCCTTCTCTCTTATTTGTAGGTGCAGGTTTCAGAAAGCTGATACAGATACATATCTAAGATGTCAATCTGAAGACCTTTGTAGATCCATCTTTCTAATTCTGATTTTGACAGTTTCACGTATAGGTCAAATTTGTGACCTATACCTGGGTATAGGTAAAACCTATTTCAACATATACCTCATTTAGACCTATGCCTGGAGGTCTGTAACATTCACAGTCCGAAAATATAGGATTCGGGGTCTCAAATCAAGAACAGTTTCAGATTTCAAAAAAATTTGATAGGGTTTCTACATATCTAAATTTTTGTCCTCTACTAGCCCTCAAGGTGAGTACATCATTCCCATTTCCCTTTCAACACTTACTTTCATAGATCATATTCTCATTTTGATATCATTTACGATCCCTTCTCTTAGGGAAAGGAAGACCAATCCAAAAACCTACATTGTGAAGATTACGAATTGGCATCCTATCTTGTGTTAATCGAATTTCCTTTGTTACAAGGTTTTGGATCTTCCTATAGTAACCTATAATTTGGTGAGTGATCTATCCTAGCATTGCTCACTATTTTATATGATACAAATGTATCAATTTTTGTACGCTATCTTTAATATATTTTTTTTTTAAATGACAAAATAAAATGTCATTACACATGAGCATAAGCCTTACTTCTAGTTTAAGAATCGTGTCTCTTAATTGTTTCTCTTGATGGTGTGAATGATTTCATGGGTAATAATTATATCATCTGCAATGTTTCTATCTGGAACAAAGCCACTTTGCTCTAGGGAAGTCAATTTTGGAAGTAGTTTTTTAATCCTATTTTCTATGATCTTCACAATTATTTTATATATATTATTGCATAAGGATATCAAATGAAAGTGTAGAAAAATTATAAAATCTTGTTTCTTGGGGATCAATGCAATGTTTGTATTGTTCATTCCTTTTAGATTCAAACCTTTCATGCTTGACTCCTCAACCACACCCATGATATTTGCACCATCAAATCCCAACATTTTTGAAAGAATAGATTCAGATTTCCATCTAGACCTAGAGCCTAATCAAGTCCAAATTGGAAAGTGGTCACTCTCACCTCCTCCAGTGTAGCTGGGGATATAAGGAGTCAATTATGCTCCTCTAACACCAAATGAGGAATATTGTTGGTGAAATTACAATTGGTTTGCTCTTATTTAAAATCACTACCCAATAAATTGCTAAAAAAATTAACCCCCTCTTTCTCAATATCTTCCTTTTCACTAAAAAAATGTCCATTCGAGTCAATAATTTGGCAAACCTTGTTCCAATTTCTCCTAACCTTGGTTGAGTTATAAAAGAATGTGTTGCAATCACCCTCCTTCAACTAATCATCTCTTGACTTTGATCACTAATAGCATTCCTCTCAGGCCAAGATTTCATCATATTTTGTCCATAATTACTTTTCTTTGATGAATTTTGTTTTGGACATTCCATAATTAATAACAAACTCACTTAGCTTCTCTATTTCTTCTTCAATCCTCCCTTTCTCTTAAAATATATTTTTGAAGCTATTCTTATTCCATTCCTTCAACTTTTCATTTAATGCTTGCAAAATTTTATAGAAAACAAACATTTGTGTTCCTTTAATGTGCCTTGAGTCCTCACATCAATCTTTCATTGTCTCTATCAAACTAGGCCACCACAACCAAATCTTGTCGAATCTAAATTGAAAGTTTGTAGGTTGTGATTCCTCAATTAAATTATAACTCAATTGAATAATTATCTAAGACTAGGATTGCATAAATTATTGCACTTAATTGAATATTAGTGTTTACCCAAGTATCTAATATAAGAAAACGATCCAATCTTTTGGCTATATTACAAAAGCCTCACCTTCTATTCGTCTAGGTAAACTTCCCATTTTATGATATTATATCATAATAGCCACAAGTTCTAACAAAATTTGTGAAGTCCTTATGTGATTTCCCATTCTTCCCAAGTCATAAATTTTACACTTGAGTAAAGGACCACATTGAAATCTCCTCCCAAGATTTTATTTTCATCGTGACCCTATAAGTCTGATTCTATTGTCTCAAATACCTCTTGTCTCTCCTCATTTTTCACCGGAACATATATATGTTGTATGATATGAATTGTAAATTGGACATGTTGCTACTTATCTCCATCTTCATCCAATGTTGTTCCGATTTGAATAAAGATGCCAAGACTTTATTTGTCTTCCACATCATGCAAAGACCATCGGATGCACCATTTGCATCTATAGCCCCACCCGGCCAACCATGACAGTGTTTAACAAAACTACCTCCCTCCTCTCTAGACATTTTTGTTTCTTATAGAATTACAATTTTAATCAATTGACTTTCTACTTTTTCATTTGATCATACACCGCTTGTTAGGGGTATTGAGGCCCCCAATATTCCATGTTAGAATCATCATTGTTCTCCAAGGGAGAATTGTCCCTTCGATCTTAAAATGTAGGTTCTGATTGATGGTTGCTCTGGAAATAAACCATCTTCTACTCTCTTCCTACTATTCATTTCCCTTCTCATCCTGGGTCTTGGAGTGGCAACCATTTGAATTTTGGCTACTGATTGACATATAGTTTTGTTTTCCATATATATCCAGTTCATCTTCACTCCAACCTCTTGGTCTTTGTTCTGTAATGTCTCTTCTGCAATCATTTTAGATGTCTCCTCTTTTGCCAATTTATCCATTGATCTTGGGCTCTTGTCCATATTTTCAATTTTTCCCTCTACTTGGCCATTTTTTTTTCTAATGCCTCCTTTCCCTTAATTGATTTATCCATTGCAGTTAATTCTCCACATTCTTCTAATTTACAATCTCTACTAGATTGTTTTTGTCTTCTGCCTCCAATCTTCCCGTGTTCTCCACATGTACCATTTTGAGGGGTGTTAATGCCTGCACTTCCTAAACCTGAATTCCAATCTCCATCATATCATGCGTATTCACTTTAGGTTTTAGGGATCCATTCCGTTTTGGGAGGGATTTTACAATTTTCTTCGTTATGAGTCCTCCTGCATTTCATGCAAAAGGACTTTTCCTCTTCCATTTCTATTTTTGGCTCTGAACATCCTGCCGTTGTTTTCAAATTTATTTTCTCCGACAAAGGAAAAATCATTAAAAATTTCAACTGAACATATAGAATTAAATTTTGATCTCCCATATCAATTGCTAGAGTTTGTCCAATGTTGTCTCCAATTTCTTGGAGATTGTCGATACATCAAAATTCAAAGGGAAGGTTATACAACCAAATCCATTGTTGTTTGTCCCTTGGATTTATGATAAAAGGATTAAATTTTCAAAACCATCTCTATTTAAAACATAAAGATTCTCCATTCACCATGCTCCATTTGCCCAGGTTAGGATTCCTTGCTTGCACTTGGAAGGCAGGCCAATGTCTTGCTCTTCTTTATGTTTGAAAGAAATTTATTTAGAATGTGTTAAAAGCTATTGTTTTTGAGCGGTTTATATTATAAACAAGCAATCATACTTTGGTGTGCAATAGGTATTGTTCAAGAGGTGTGAAAATTAAATTATGGAAAATTTTGGTATACTTTTTTGCATAAATTTGTGTAGTACATAAGGTCAATTGGTAGGCCATTTAGAATATGATGTTTGTGCAAACAAGGTCTCAATGGAGAAGTGATGGTTTCAAATCAAATATGCATCCAATTACAAGGATCCAATCATAACTGGAAAAAATATTAATTAGGAAGATAATCAATTTCTATTACCAACATCCTCATGTTATGTTTGCAAGAGAGGGGGGAGGGGATATATAGAGATGGAAGAGAAAAATAACTAGAAGGATGGAGAGGGAGAGATAGAAAGATGAAGATAGAGATATATAGAGGGGGGAGATACAGTGGCAGAGAGAGATAGAGAAAAAAACAAGATAGAGATATAGGGATAGATGAAAGAAGAAATGTGGAAAGATAGATATAGAAAGGAAAATAGATGTAGAAATAGAGGTATATCAAGAGGGAGTGGGAGGGAGAGAGATGGATGGATAGAGAGAGACATGTCCAAAGATAGATGGGGAGAGAGGAAGATAAAGGTAGAGATGAAGATAGAGCGAGAGAGAAAGAAGAAAAAATAGATAGAAAAAGGGAAGTAGAGGGAGAGATAGAGATATAACGAGAGAGAGAGAGAGAGAGAGAGAGAGAGAGAGAGAGAGAGAGAGAGAGAGAGAGAGAGAGAGAGATGCATATATATATCGTTAGATAGAGCGAGAGAGAAAGAGAGATATAAGGAGATATAGAGAATAAAGAGGGAGAGAGGTAAAGAGATACAAAAATAGAGATGGGGAGCAGATTACATAAATATGGGAGACAGGCATATAATGGAAGAGAATGAGATATATATATATATATATATATAAAAGAAGAGAAAGGAGAGATGTAGAGATAAAGAGATAGAGAGGGTGATGGGGAGGGAATGAGTGATGGGGAGATGGAGAGAGGGAGGTGATATAAATAGAAAAAGATATAGATAGATAGAGAGGGTGTGTGTGTGTGTGAGTGTGTGTAAGTGATAGAGAGTACTAAGTGGGAGATCAAGAGAAATAAGAGATAGAGATATTGTACAAGAGAGATTGAGTGCATGAGAGAGACATAGGTGGAGGTAATGATATATAGACAGAGGAGGGAGATATGGAGATAGAGATAGAAGGGAAACAAGGGAGAGCAATAGAGATATATTTAGAAAAAGGGAGAGTGATAGAGATAGGGAGGGATAAACATTGTGTGTGTGTGTGTGTGTGTGTGTGTGTGTGTGTGTGTGTGTGTGTGTGTGTGTGAGAGAGAGAGAGAGAGAGAGAGAGAGAGAGAGAGAGAGAGAGAGAGAGAGAGAGAGTGTGTGTGTGTTTTATCAAATGGCATTCTACTCTAAGCATAAATCTTAGAGACGCATGTTATTTTAGATGTTTATATGTATTTTTTAATTTACTCTCTCTCTCTCTCTCTCGTTTTAAGTTTAAAACAAAAAATTTAAGGTAAATTAAAATAAAAAAATTCTAATATCTTTAAATTATTATATGTAATTTCATAAGAAGACATTAATATTTAAGATGAAAATCTAAAAATGAAAAATAATTCTTAAAAGAAGAAGAATTAGAATAATTTTTTTTAAAAATAGAATATCCTAATAAAAAAAGATAACAATAACATTTTTATCAAAAGAAAATTATAATAAAAGAGAGATTTTTAATTTAAACTGTAATTATTCTATAAATTTAATAATAAATATAACTATAAATTAAATTAATTATAAAAACTTTGAATTATTATTTATAATTTTATAAAAATATGATAATTAAAATAAATTATATATTCATCGATTAAAAAAAAATTATATAATGAAAAAAAATCATAAAAAGAAGAAGAAGAAGACTTGAATTAAGATAAAGCTAATTTTTTTAAAACTTGAAAAAATAAAAGATAAGATTTCATAATATTAAAAGATTTTCTTATCAAGATAAGGTAGTAATAAAAGACAGATTTTTCCTTTTATACATATATTTTTTTAATTTTTATCATAACAGATTTTTTAAATTAATATAAATTAAATGGTTGAGATTAATTCTAGAGTCTTGCATTATTTTTCAATATTGTAAGCCATTGATTTCAAAAAGTGGATTGTTCCTTTGATATAATTAATATTTTGTTCACTTCATATTACTTGGAATATGGAAGTCATAATATTGATATTTTATGTTTTCTATTGATATTTCATTTTATTGCTTTTAAAAGAAAGGTTTTCAAATAAAAGATGTTTATAAATATGACTAGAATGATTACATGTAGTATAGATTATAAATTATATAATCATTTTGATGAGCTCTAACAAATATACAAACATAATTAATGTGTATTCTTTTATAGTGTATTATCAATAATATGTATGATTATGAGAGTGCCTTGAAAGGCAACCCGAGCCTGGCTGGAATAGGATGCATTCTTCAAGAATGGTACAATGATAAATAATGAGGCAGAGCTAGAGACTTTAGCCTAAGGCCTCTAGATGTGGAGGGCAAACGTATTTGACAAGATTAACATTAAGAGTGACTCGCTTTGAAGCATTAACATAGTCAAAAGAAAAGAGATCTCAAATTGAAAACTGAAAGGATGTATTAGGAAGATATGGGAGTGTTTAAATTTGTTCTCTGAGTTCTCAATCAAGCACAGTTTCAAGAGGCCACCAAAGTGGCCAACCTATTCGCTAGTCAAGGGATTTCTCAGAAGGTCGTAGAACGAACGAAGACTTGTTTTGAGGTTTGGGATGACTTTAAGGAAGCTAGCAATCATGATTACGAACTTAGGAGAAATGATACAGATTAGATGCTTCTTTTGGTGAGTAGTATTGAAAAGCCTCTTTTACATCACGCGGAGCTTTCTCTTCTTTGTTCTCTCTTTCTGCTATGATGTTGTTTGAAAATCAAGATGTGGTTAAGTATATTCATATTTAAATGTTTGGAATAGTTAAGGTAAACTATATGCATTTGCTAACTTAAAAAGGAATTTTTAAATTATTTGCTTTAAAAAAGGAAAATGGGTTGGATTGAAAAAAAAATTAAAACTAATTCATTTTCATACTTAATTTTGGAAGAAATTGTGATGGAAATAAACCCTCTTTTGCTTGGAATTTCATTTTTTAATTGTGAAATCATTTGTGGGGGATCAAAGTGAAAATTGTAGCATTAGAATTTGAATTGTAAGGGGCTCTTGTTGTCATGTGCATTTCAGCTCTCCTCTTGTATTTTTTAAGAACTTGAATATTGAAATTTGAGCCAAATTTGAGGTAGGAACAATGTTCTTTCTCCATTTCTCACCATTATTATTTCTATTTCTTTGTAAGAGGTTGAATTAATTAGGAATAGCATTTACTTTATTCAAAGTTTTGCATTTGATAGAGTATTTAGTTTCTTTGAGAAAATTTGTAAAAATTTTCTAATTATATTGTTATCATGCCCAATTTTTCATAGAATGGTCAAATTGTTGATTTTAATTTTAAGAATTTTAATTTTTTATAATTGTTAAACAATTTTCATGGAGTTCTACCATTTTTGCTAATTTTGATGAAAATTAGAAAAAATGGAATTTTTGGCAAATTATGAAGAATTGTAATCTGGAATTAAATGTATATCTTGTAAATCATGAATTTAGATCCTCTTGGCTTGCTTTCAGCACCCAATTTTCAAACTTTAAAATTCAGTCTTCCTAATGGTTTTCCCTTGTTTTTCTTTAACCTCCCCCTAATTTATATTGAAAATGCTTTGTAAAGTTGTATGTTGTAAGGCAATGTTCAGATGAAATTTCATGATAGTGAACCACAAGATTCAGGTCCAAGGTTCAGGTTCAAGCTGACAAGAGTGAATGGTTTTGAGTGGTTCAATCGGTTCAGAACCATATTGTACCGAATGAACAAAGTTCAAATAGGTTCAAAGGTTCACTTCAAAGGTGTAGTTCACGAGGTTCCATAGGTTCAATAGAAATATCTAAAACTACAAATTAAAAATTTTTATGCTCAGTTTGGTTCAGCATGGTTCTCAAAAGTTCAACTTCATTCAAATGTTAAGATCCAATGTGGTTAAGTCTATATTGTCAAGGTATAATAGGGTTCATCCACTTCAGCCAAGGTCAAGATAGTGTAGCAAGTTCAATGGTTCAGCAACATTAACACAACAAGTTTGATTGTTTTGACAGTTTTCTAGACCTCTACTCAAAGCCACATAGCGTTTCCCTCAGACATAATTTTCTCAATCGCTCCGGTCAAGCTGTGCGCAATTTGGATTTCACCAACATATTCAAAAAATAAAGTACATCCAACAATGGAATAAATAGTTATGTCCCCTGTACCGAGGCCCAAGTTTACTGTCAGAAATATTTTGGTCTGCCCAGCAAAAAGATTTTATTTATTTTGTTTGAATAAATTCAAATGCATCTTGTTGTATAAAGAGATATATTATGAGACCACTATTTTTATAATGTTTTTGATTAAGGTAACAACGGGTTTTGAAGGGGCCCCGAAACCCTGTACAAGAAGGTCACAAAAGATATTCAATAAATCCCGCTAAACAAAATGGGTCAAGACCACAATGAGGGTTTTACAACATGCTCCTACAACCTTGGAATGCATGAAACAACCTTCATGCAAACCCACGCTAAATACAAATTTAGGTCTAGGATTTACCTTTAGCACCCTTCTGATGGGATCGAAGAGTCATATCAAAGGAAGAGGACATCTTGAATTTTTTTCCTTTTACAGTAATTCATCCCTCTTCAACTCTAGCTGCCTCATCTTGCCAACGTGGAGGAACATCAACCGAGCCAGAACGATCAAATCTTCCAGCAAGGCTAGCCAATATTCCAGTAGATACATCAGGAGAAGCATCTGCAAAACCAAAAGCCACCTCCACCCCCACATCACCAGGGACTACCAGAGATGTAGCAACCCCCACAAAACCAGGTGACAGAACCACTAGGGAGAGAGACCCTGGAGAACACTCAGGAGCCACAACCAAACCCTGCGTAGCCACTTGGGAAAAACTTTTCAGAAAAATAGGCTTCTTTTCCACCACATAGTGTTGAGCAGAGGCCCCATTCCACCACGAAGCATTATTTTTCTTTTTACCCATACCACATTAAGCTTCCATATGCCCAGTTTTAAAGCGCCTTCTGCATCTGAAGGGAATCCCTTCATAATCCAGAGACTGAATCCATTTTCCTTTGGAAGAGTTGATCACTATCTCCACAAGCATGCAATCATAAGTAGAGTGAAGAATGTCACAAGAATCACCATCCACCAATAAAAATTCCCCAAGAGCATTACCAATCCCCTCCAGTAGAGATTCGATCCATAAATGCAGTGGAAGATTAGGAAGATGGGCCCAGATAGGATACCTGGAGAAGGAATCTGAAATAGGGTTAAAATCAAAATGCCAGGGCTTAACCATGAGCATAAAACTATTATTATAATGTTATAAATTATATTTATAATGTTATAAGTGGTATCTCAAAGGTGAGAATTTAATTGGGAGATGAAAGGAAAAACATAAATTAATTATATAATTCTTTCAAGATTCAGTTATATACCTGAATAATCATCTCATGGAACTATTTTATTGTAAAAAGATGGAAAAGCTTGGGGTTTTTAATTTTCTTCCGGAGAGACTTTGTTCTACAGAAAGAAAGTTGTTTTGTTTGTAATTGCAAGGAGAACGGAATATTTTTTGATTTCAAATTGTAATTTGTGAGTGCATAAATAAAAAGATTTGTGTTGTCTTTATGTTTATTCAGAGAAGAAAGATTATTGTATATTAGATCTGTGAATTTGGACAATTGTCTTTCAATTGAATTAAGTTTGTAAATTTAGTCAATTATCTCTAAGTTTTATTCTGCTTTACTTATTCATATGCATGTTTGTCTCCAAGCCTGTGAGCCTTGGTCACACGTGTATTTCAAATTAAATATTGTGTCCTCTTCTCTACATTCTCTGTCATGTTAGGTTAGATAAATGGACTTTGTGTCATTTATCTTTTTCTCAATTAATTTTTTCCTTTCTCATCTACTCTGTGTTTACAGATACATGTTTGTGTGCCTTTCTTTCTTTCAGTTCAAAAGCATTCTTTTTAATAGTTTAGAAGATTTATTGCAAATATTACAAGGGAGTTGTACCTTATTAAAATTCAGAGGGTGCTTGCACAATCCCATTGCAAAGCGACCCAACTGTTAGTGGCTTATTGTGTCTTCATGTTTGGGAACATAAGGGTTATTCTAAATGTTTTATTGGAAGACAAATTTGTTCACTAATAGATTTTTTACGACTCCACTGGGAACGGAAGCGAAAGATCGGTACTTTCTTTTCTCAGTAAAAACTTTTATTATTATCTCTGCAAGAAGAGATTGGCGACTTTGTTTCAGCTTTCAGAATTTTTGGTGAAAGATTCCAGTGTTTTCTTTTCCCAAACTGGAGGTACCTCCCCTAGGATGGAGGTTGGCGGATCTGTTGAAGAAGAATTCCAGGAAGCCTTTCTAACATATTAGAAAACTTTAAAAGATTGCGTTCCAGAAAGAAATGAAGATATCTCAAATATCTTTATCTTTATTCCCTCATTCAAAAACAATCCCCTTAGAGAGATTACATAAGATGTAGTGAAACAAGTGGGGTGGTTGAAATATTTTTATGGTGTTATTCTCATCAAGAGAAAATTCGTCGTGCAAAAACCATCAGCAAGCAAGGAGCAAAGCGATGCTGAAGAGCTCGTAAATTCAAATGACAAGGCTTTACCATAATCTCTCTTCAGCCCGGAGGTAGAATATTCTCTCAATTACATAGGTATGGAATGTCATCTAGATTCAAGTAGTTCTAATAATAAAGATTTTCAGATTAGTATGCAACAGTGTGAGGCTTCTAGTTTCATTGAAGGGACGAAAAAGGATGATTCTTTGCATTTTGAAATTTGTAATCAGCCAATTAAAGAATCTGTCAATTGTGATAGTGAAGCGATATCATATTCCCCTATTAGAACTCGTGTTGATAATAAGATGATATATGGTAATGATAGAGATATATCTAATTCTGAAAATATGTTCTACAACGTGAATGATGAGGTTAAACAGGAAAATAATCATGTCTATTCGAGTTCAGAATTTGGCAACCTTGTTCCAATTTATCCTAACCTTGGTTGAGTTATAAAAGAATGTGTTGCAATCTCCCTCCTTAAACTAATCATCGCTTGACTTTGATCACTAATAGCATTCCTCTCAGGCCAAGATTTCATCATATTCTGTCAATAATTACTTTTCTTTGATGAATTTTGTTTTGGACATTCCATTATGAATAACAAACTCACTTAGCTCCTCTATTTCTTTTTCAATCCTCCATTTCTCTTAAAATATGTTTTTGAAGGTATTCATATTCCATTCATTCAATTTTTCATTTTATGCTTACAATATTTTATAGAAAACAAACATTTGTGTTCCTTTAATGTGCCTTGAGTCCTCACATCAACCTTTCATAGTCTCTATCAAACTAGATCACCACAACCACATCTTGTTGAATCTAAATTGAATGTCTGTAGGTTGTGGTTCCTCAATTAAATTTAACTCTATTGGATAATTATATGAGATTGGGATTGCATATATTGTTGTACTAGATTAAATATTAGTGTTTACCCATAAATATGATATAAGGAAATGATCCAATCTTTTGGCTATATTAGAAAAGCCTCACCTATTCATCTAGGTAAACTTCTCATTTCATGGTATTATTAAGTTTTAGGATAGCTGCAAATGTAATAGCACTCTATGTTGTATGTGTTTTCCAAATGCAACAATCTCTCTTTCATTTATATTGGGAATGAGGCTAGGAGAGACATGTCCCTTCATGAGACATGTCTATTCATTATTATTTATAAGAAAGTACATGCCTCTTCCTATCAATTATGATTTAATCAATCTTATAATGTTTCATCAATCAATTATTAATTAAGAATAATTTAATAATTTAATATTCAATATTAAATTTCATATGATGTATAATAATATAACGTATACATTATATTATTATTAATCAATATATATTATATGTATTCTAATGATCATACAACTGAAGCTACAAACATCGACACTCCCTCTTATCTAGGGAGGATGATCAAACAGAATGTGTAGTGGTCTACAGTGTCAAGACTTATGACCCTCACCATAGCTATACAAAATGTCAACACTCCCTCTTAGCTAGGGAGGATAAATCAATCCAATGTCAGCACTTATATGATACTTGACAACATCAATCACATGATGTAAGCAATAAAAGAATCATCCTCATGATGTAATAAATAGAAACATAGTCTGAAGATGCGGATTGCCTCCATTGACGATTCTATCCACAAGCTCTCAAGTGGATTGCCTCCATCTGTGATTATATCCACAAGATCTCAGGTGGATTGCCTCCATTAGTGATTCTATCCACAATCTCTCAGGTGGATTGCCTCCATCAATCATTCTATCCACAAGCTCCCGTGTGGATCTCCTCCATCGGCAATTCTATCCACAAACTCGCGAGCTTTAGAGTGGATTGCATCCATCGGCAATTATATCCACAAGCTCTTGTGTGGCTTCCCTCCATCGGCAATTCTATCCATAAACTCACGAGCTTTAGAGTGGATTGCCTCCATCGGCGATTCTATCCACAAGCTCTCGTGTGAATTGCCTCCATCGGTGACTCTATCCACAAACCCATGATCTTTAGAGTGGATTGCCTCCTTCGGCGATTCTATCCATAAGCTCTTGTGTAAATTGCCTCCATCGACTAGTCTATCCACAAACACATGAGCTTTAGAGTGGATTGCCTCCATCAGTGATTCTATCCACAAGTTCCCAGGTGGATTTCCTCAATCGACGATTATATCCACAGGTTCTATCTATTATGATCTCTTTCAGCCATCACAAGATGTCTATCACAATAGAAAGTCAATGGTTTGTTTAAGGAACTGAATCCACCATGTAGGAAATCATCTATTGTGATATGTTTCAACCATCACACGATGTCTATCACAATAGAAGGTCAAGTTATTGTAAGATTGTCACCTCTCAATAGCTCTTACAAATACAAGTGATAATCATTTGGAAGTCGTCACTTCCTCATGATGTACACAGGGGGCAGGCTCATTGAAAATATGGAGTCACACACATGACATCCATCATGTCTCAGCACAGAGGGTGAAAACAAGGGATTCCACCTCGAACTTCTCTCACAGACAAGAACTCATTGAGCAGTTATCAATCTGTTGATCATCCAAGATTGCTTAAGATGAACTGTCAAACTCCCTCTGTGTCTGATATCAATCTTATTAGCTCCTCGTCCAAAGCTACCTCTGAAGAGTCAGACTCCCTCTGAAATCAATTTTCTATGCTTCTGTTCTGAAGGTATTTCAGAGAGAGATTACAAATAGCTTATAAACTAAACTATCTCATAAGGAAATACCAAAGATAGAAGCATACAAGATTTTACTAGCCTATATTATGGCATAAATTTCAAACTCAATATTTCATGTGCATTAATAAAACATGGAATACTTATCTTAAGTTTCAAATATTTTCTTTTGTAAGGTGAGCCCATATAGGAAATATCAACTCATCAAAATTTGAAGTTGTTTGCGGCAGACATGCTGTAAGAGATCATAATGTTGTCTGTGCTAGCCATGTCAATGACCTTCATGCATAGCGATAGCCTAGAGTGGATGATCGCCATTTTCTCTCTCCACTAAGGATGGTTCAAATGGAAATGTAACACTGGTTATTATTCCCCCCACAATGTACAATTCTCACTCTTATATCGTTGAACAATACTCGTGTCTTCTTGTGAAATGACTTGATTGCTCCAAGAGAGGTGACACTCTATAATTAATTCTTTCTTTATAGAAAGAGACACACTTCCTTGAATACATTCTTCTTTGTTAATGCTTGACCCAATCAGAACAAATTAATATATCTCTTTAATGAAAGTCGCTTTCAATAATTTCACATAGACCCGTACACAGTCTGTCATAACTTTTGAACCCCGCACTTTCTCTCCAATCGCTATGGTGCGATTCTTCAAAATTTGTTTTTCACAAACATATTCAAAATTTTAAAAAATCCAATGGTGGATTTGTCAGATATGGTCCTATACTGAGACTGTATTTTCTGAGACAGTCACACATTCACCATCAATAAACTACTCTCTTACATTTGCAGTCTGGCTCTGATACCATGTTAAGTTTTAGGATAGCTGCAAATGTAATAGCACTCTATGTTGTATGTGTTTTCCAAATGCAACAATCTCTCTTTCATTTATATTGGGAATGAGTCTAGGAGAGACATGTCCCTTCATGAGACATGTCTATTCATTATTATTTATAAGAAAGGACATGCCTCTTCCCATCAATTATAATTTAATCAATCTTATAATGTTTCATCAATCAATTATTAATTAAGAATAATTTAATAATTCAATATTAAATGTTAAAATTTCATATGATTAATAATAATATAAAATATATATTATATTATTATTAATCAGCATATATTATATGTATTCTAATGATCATACGACTGAAGCTACAAACAATAACAGGTATTATATCAGAATAGCCACAAGTTCTAACAAAATTTATGAAGTCCTTATCTGATTTCCCCATTCTTCCCAAGTCATAACTTTTACACTTAGTAAAGGACCACATTGAAATCTCCTCCCAAGATTTTATTTTCATCATGACCCTATAACTCTGATTGTATTGTCTCAAATACCTCTTGTCTCCCCTCATTTTTCACCGGAACATATATATGTTGTATGATATGAATTGTAAATTGGACATGTTGCTACTTATCTCCATCTTCATCCAATGTTGTTCCGATTTGAGTAAAGATGCCAAGACTTGATTTGTCTTCCACATCATGCAAAGACCATCGAATGCACCATTTGCATCTATAGCCCCACCCGGCCAACCATAACAGTGTTTAACAAAACTACCTCCCTCCTCTCTAAACTTTTTTGTTTCTTATAAAATTACATTTTTAATCAATTGACTTTCTATTTTTCATTTGATCATACACCGCTTGTTACGAGCATTGAGGCCCCTAATATTCCATGTTAGAATCGTCATTGTTCTCTAAGGGAGAATTCTCCCTTCGATCTTAAAATGTAGGTTCTGATTGATAGTTGCTCTGGAAATAAACCATCTTCTACTCTCTTCCTACTATTCATTTCCCTTCTCATCCTGGGTCTTGGAGTGGCAACCATTTGAATTTTGGCTACTGATTGAAATATAGTTTTGTTTTCCATATATATCCAGTTCATCTTCACTCTCCATTTGAGTTGTCAAATGTGGATTAACTCCGACCTCTTGGTCTTTGTTCTGCAATGTCTCGTCTGCTATCATTTTAGATGTCTCCTCTTTGCCAATTTATCCATTGATCTTGGGCTCTCCTCCATATTTCCAATTTTTCCCAAGCCTTAATTGGTTTATCCATTGCAGTTAATTCTCCACATTCTTCTAATTTACAATCTCTACTAGATTGTTTTTATCTTCTGCCTCCAATCTTCCCGTGTTCTCCGCATGTACCATTTTGAGGGGTGTTAATGCCTGCACTTCCTAAACCTGAATTCCAATCTACATCAGATCATGAGTATCCACTTTAGGTTTTAGGGATCCATTCCGTTTTGGGAGGAATTTTACAATTTTCTTCGTTACGAGTCCTGCATTTCATGCAAAAGGACTTTTCCTCTTCCATTTCTATTTTTTGCTCTGAACATCCTGCCGTTGTTTTCAATTTTATTTTCTCCGACAAAGGAAAAATCATTAAAAATTTCAACTGAACATATAGAATTAAATTTTGATCTCCCATATCAATTGCTAGAGTTTGTCCAATGTTGTCTCCAATTTCTTGGAGATTGTTGATACATCAAAATTCAAAGGGAAGGTTATACAACCAAATCCATTGTTGTTTGTCCCTTGGATCTATGATAAAAGGATTAAATTTTCGAAACCATCTCTATTTAAAACATAAAGATTGCCTCCAAAAAAAAAACATAAAGATTCTCCATTCACCATGCTCCATTTGCCCAGGTTAGGATGCCTTGCTTGCACTTGGAAGCCAGGCCAATGTTTTGCTCCTCTTCACGCCCTCTTTATGTTTGAAAGAAATTTATTAAGAATGTGTTAAAAGCTATTGTTTTTGAGCGGTTTATATTATAAACAAGCAATCATACTTTGTTGTGCAATAGGTATTGTTCAAGAGGTGTGAAAATTAAATTATGGAAAATTTTGGTATACTTTTTTGTATAAATTTGTGTAGTACATAAGGTCAATCGGTAGGCCATTTAGAATATGATGTTTGTGCAAACAAGGTCTTAATGGAGAAGTGATGGTTTCAAATCAAATATGCATCCAATTACAAGGATCCAATCATAACTGGAAAAAAATTTAATTAGGAAGATAATCAATTTCTATTACCAACATCCTCATGTTATGTTTGCAAGAGGGGGGGGGATATAGAGATGGAAGAGAAAAATAACTAGAAGGATGGAGAGGGAGAGATAGAAAGATGAAGATAGAGATATATAGAGGGAGGGAGATACAGTGGTAGAGAGAGATAGAGAAAAAACAAAATAGAGATAGAGGGATAGATGAAAGAAGAAGTGTGGAAAGATAGATATAGAAAGGAAAATAGATGTAGAAATAGAGGTATATCAAGAGCGAGAGGGAGTAGGAGTGGGAGGGAGAGAGAGAGAGACATGTCCAAAGATAGATGGGCAGAGAGGAAGATAAAGGTAGAGATGAAGATAGAGCGAGAGAGAATGAAGAAAAAATAGATAGAAAGAGGGAAGTAGAGGGAGAGATAGAGATATAACGATAGGGGATAGAGAGGGAGAGATGTAGATGAAGATATAAAGAAAATTAAGAGGGGTTCTGAGAGATAAAGATGCATATATATCATTAGATAGAGCGATAGAGAAATAGAGATATAACGAGATATAGAAAATAAAGAGGGAGAGAGGTAAAGAGATAGAAAAATAGAGATGGGGAGAAGATTACATAAATATGGGAGACAAACATATAATGGAAGAGAATGAGAGAGATATAGATATATAAGAAGAGAAAGGAGAGATGTAGAGATAAAGAGATAGAGAGGGTGA